>PVIA01006356.1:0-98886 GCA_004024845.1 Tonatia bakeri | reverse complement strand
GGAACCTAAACAACAAAACAAAGAAAGAAGCAGGGTATAGTCAAAGACACTGCATTAGAGGACAGGTGGAGAGTGACCAGAGGAGAGAGAAGAGGGATTTCGGGGGAGAGGGGGAGGGGTTTATAGGATCAAAGTTAAAGGACACATGGATAAAAGCTAGGGGGAGGGTGGTAATGGGAGGGAGGTAGGGAGGGGGGGTAGGAGGGCTTGACTGGGAGTAAGGGGGAGAAAACTGTACTTGAACATTCATTTAAATTAAAAGAAAGAAAGAAAGAAAGAAAAGAGCAGGACAGAGCACACCGGAGGGAGTGAACTGGGCTTGTTCAAGGGGAGGAGTATGTTGTCTGGGTCGGGGCCAGGGAGAGAGCAGCAGGGTTGGAAGCCGTTGTCAGATTGTGTGTGGGGCAGGAAGGGGCTTGTGTTTTATTCTCACCAAATGTGGAGACCTAAGAGTGTTTTAAACAGGGAAGTGATGGGATCTAATCATTTTTATAATGAATTAAAGGCAGGGGTCTGGGAGCTGGAGATGAAGATAAATCAGGAGGCCCTTGTATGGTCTAGGTTAAGATGGCTAGAACTTGGCCCTACATGTTGGCAGCTGTGGTTGAGACAGGAGGCTTTGAAGTTGTTTTCAAGGCAGAATTGATAGGCCTTGCTGAAAGGATGGAACTGGAGGAGAAGGCAAGGGCAAGTTTGTGACCTCGAGTCTCTGGGTGCATGGTGGGAGAAGTGTTCAGTGGGAGAAGAGAAGAATTAGAAGTTGGGGTGGTAATGAAGAGGTCTGCTTCAGCCTCATTGACTTTGCAGTACTTTGGAGTATTTCAAGATATACCAAATTAAGCTGCCAATCAAGTGATTCATGTTGGGGTCCCAGGAAGAGGCCAGAGTTGGAGAAGCAGCACTTTGGGTATTTGTTCTTCAAGTGGGGGTGACATGTGGTAATTGGCAGGTGTCTTGCCTTGCCTGGAGGTACAGCTTACAACCTCTTCCTCACCTTCACAGTGCCCCTTATTAAAGTTCGGCAGCGTGGGGATTAATGTGCCCATTTTATATCTGGGAGATGGAAGCCCATTGAGGGCAATGACTGGTCTGACCACCCAGTCAGAGCCAGGACCCCCTCCTTTGTTCCAAGCCTACTTTTTCCCCACTTTGCCCTGCAGGCCACCTCTATACAGCTGGGTGACTGAGGGCAGCTTCAGACTTCTCTGGTGTCTGGCTTTTTCTCTGTGAACTCCCTTTTTTGTTTTCATGATGTACCCAGAGCCAAAGTGGCTTTTGCTTCATGTGCTCTGTGTATTCTTTCTGTCTTGGTCACCCAGTGGTGAGCACCATGACATGCTACCACCCACCACTTTGTGAGGGAAGGACAACCCAATCTAAACTCACAAAGGTCAGGGAAAGGACTTATACAAATCAGAGCTCGCACCCAAGATGCTTACAGTGCTCCAGGCACTGTTCTAAGTGCTGCGAAGTACTATGTACCTGTACAATAAATCCTAGAATCATACCCATTTTATAGAGAGGGAACAAGGCACATGATCATGCCATCATCTGCTCAGGGTCCCACAGTGAGGAGCAGAATTGAGGTTCAGACCCAGGGGGTCAGATTGTGAGGCCCATCCCTTAGCCGCGTTCTTGGTGGTGGTGTTAAATCAGTCAATGGTTGTCCATCTGTTTTATTAGAGCTGGGGAAACTGAGGTGCTGAGTGTGGGCAGTTCCCAGCAGGAGCACACAGAAGCTGAGGGTCTCAGTGGCCAAGACCCTGTGTCAGTAGGAGATTCTGGGGATGACATTCCCTACAACATGGGTCTTTGCCTGCCTGTTTGCGATAAGCCCTTGACAACATAAACAGCCATGTTCTGGGCATGCAGGAAGGGCAGACAGAAGGCCCTGGCACACTGTCCATGACCAGATTAGCTGATGGCTGGGAAGAAGGGGATGATACACCTGGGCTGTGCTTCTGCCCAGGGAGAGCTGTTGACAGGGATGGGACAGCAAAGGGCCTCTTCTAGGAGCAGGACAGAGTCAGAGCTCTGCCACCATCTAAGTACCTGTATGACCTGGGCAGGGCATTCCAGTCAGATCTCCCATTTAACAAATAAATACTGAGGGCCCACTGTTGTGGCTGGAACCTGCCCTTCCCCCACCCCCAAACCCACCTTTTAGTGAGGTGCTGGCAATACACTGAACAGTCTATGATAATATCTCCTCCGTATGGGACACAGAATTTGGGGGCACCTCGCTGGGGGCCAGCAGAGGAGTCCTTGAGGGATGATTTCCAAAAGGAAGCCTGAACCTTGAGCAGCAGCTCACCAAACAGAGGGAACAGCCTGGGTGAAGGCTCAGAGGCTGGTAAGACTGTCACATTTAAGATGAAAAGAAACTTCTTTTATTGTGTTAAAATTCACATGATATAATATTAACCATTCTGTTTTGAAGTGAAATCAACATGATATACAATTAACCAATTCAGTGGCTTGTCATGCATCCACAATGTTGTGCAACCATCAGCTGGTTTTCACCCTGACCTTGGTGGTTTCTGCTGTGAGTGCTGATTCCATAATTCACACTGCAGGGGCAGGCTTGGCAGCTTCACGACAAAATGCACTTTTGTCACACAGGATGATGTCATATTTACAAAGACCATTTGGAGGTAGGTATGACATCCTCATTTTACAAATGGGGCACTGAGCCAAACCGAAGAGACTTGCCTGAGGTCACACAGCCTAGGGCTGAGCCAGGGCTGGCATACAGGCATCTGAGGCTCCTGCCTCAGGCCCTGGTGGGTTCCAAATGTTGGTCTTCAGACCAGCTGGATGCCTGGTTAAGAATTCAGATTTGGAGCTGTGGCCCAGGGATCTGTGTTTCTCATACCCTCCCCTCCATATGGAAATACTTCACCACAGTGCCTCAGGGAAGAGACAGTGGGGCCTGCTGTGGCTCAGGCTCCAGGCGCAGGGCTGTGGGGCCCAGCAGCCTGAAGGTGGGCCCTTTCAAGCATGGCAGCTGGTGGGCTGCCAGCTTGAAAAGTGGTGGGTGTCTGGGGGCGGCAGTGAGGGCAGGTGGAGTGGCAAATTTGGCCTAGTAAGCTCCAGGACAAAGCCCTCTCCACCAGCATCCCCGGGCGTTGGCCCTGCTAACAAATGGGCCACGGCTTCTCTCATTAATTTGTGGAGTGGCGTGTAATAATAAAACGCTCCTTAAAGCTGGGACGTGGCATGAGTGACTGCTTCTTTAGGTCCTAATAAGGATCATTAACTGCATATGAAAAGGTTTTATAAACATTTGTTAAAGTCCCTGAGCTTACTGTATGCATGGCTTGCTGCTCCCTGAGATGTTGCAGCCAGCCAAAGCCAGCTGGGGAGGGAGACGCACTGGCCCGGGCCCCCACTGGCTCCTTCAGAGGCTGAGGCTGCCCACTCTCAGGCTTTCCCTGCTCAGCTGTGAAGTGACCCAGGGCCCTTGCTTGCTTCTGAGCAGGGCAATAAATATTTGTTGAGTGAATGGGCCAGTGAGTAGATGGAAAGAGAGCTGACTCCACCATTCCCTAAATCTGGAACTTTGGGCAGCTCCTTTTACCTCTCTGAGCCTCATGCTTCTCACTTGTAAAGCAGAGATAATATTTACTTCCCATGTTTCTGGGGAAAGATTTGGTGAAATAAAACACATAGATAATGGGTTTTCAGAGTACCCTCTCTCCCTCCCCCCCCTCCTCCTTTCTTCTCTGTAGTACTTGGGGGCTCTCCCAGAAGCTCAGGAAGAAGGAAGTATTGGAGGGGCAGGACTTGAGAGAGAAAGCAGAGTGGAGGGAGCCTCTCTCAGTGTGTGTATGGGGGGAAGACCCCCAGCCACTGACTATACCTGAGGAAGCAGCCAGGGTTCAGTCTCCTGCTGCCTGTCAAATCATCCATTTTAAGTTGTTTCCCATTGTGCCCCATGCTGTAATCATGCCCCATAACTTCCTAATGTTCAGGAAAATTGTGTTATATACAATATCTTGCTGTTTGTGGACTTTTGGGCCATGGAAGAGGATGGGCCTGAGCAGGGAGAGCAGACAGTAGCAGCTGTGCCTGCAGGGGTGTTGGAGCTAGGTGACAGGACCTCAGGATTCAGTCAGCCCACAGGGTTTGTTGCAGGGCCTCCAGGGGAGGATGCCATGGCCATGGGTGGCAGGGTCCCACCTGTCCCACCTGCAGGATGGCTTCATAGCCCTGGGAAGGGCTCTCCATGTGTTCAAGGAAGTCTGTACCTCTCCCCTTTTCCCGCACAGCGGCCTGGGACAGACACTCCAACTGGCTGCTCCCCAGGACCCTTCTCCCAGCTGTCCCCCTCCCTTTCCCTGCTTCCACCCTTCTCACCCCCCACCCCCATAAGCTCCGGGAGCTCATTTCTACTTCTCTCCATTCCTGAGGAAACTCAATTACAAAACCACAAACAACATTGGCTTGCTTATTTAAAATGATATGCACATGTGGCTGACACCCCAGGCCTAGCAAGACTTTCCAACAGGACCACCAGGGAGGAAGGGCATGGTGGGGGCTGGGGTCGGTAAACAGCACTGAGACATGAGTTGGGAGTATTTGCAGAGGAAATTCTTTATCAGGAGTGACCCTGATGAACCTGGAGCTGGGGTGAAGGGGTGTATGTGTATGTAAGTGTATGAGTGTGTGAGTGTGTGTGTCTTAGAGAGGGGAGTAGGTGAACACATTTAGATTCAATAACTTTGTCCCTAGGATGATTGTGTATCCTAAACTACTAGGCACACTGACATCCTTGTCCTTGGGATCATCCCTCCAGTCACTCTGAGAGAAGCACACTCTTTTTATTTCCATTCTGTGTATGAGGAGTGCAAGGCAGCAGAATTTCTTGCCCAACATCCCACTGCCAGACCCCTCTCTAGTTAACACCTCTCGTGGTTCTGAAGTCTGTAAAGTGAAGTTCCAGCCACTAGGTGTGGTAAGGAAAGCCTGCCATGCTTTCTGACCCTTTGTTTTGCTGGCCTCCTGCCCAGGATGGGTGCTTCTTCTCTATTTGGGAGCTTGGAGACCCCCTCTCAATCTCATGTCAAATGGCTCCACATCTGGGAGCTGTTTGTCTAGACTCAATGAGAAATTCTTCCTTTGTGCTCGCACCTTGACCTGCCTCCCTGCTAGTACTTGTCACACTGTATTGGAGCCCAGCCTTGTTCCTGTGTCTGCCCTTGCTCCTCAAACTCATGGTGGTGGTGTCCTTGTTGCACCAGTGTCTGGCCCAGGCACTGAAATGTGGGGAGGTATTAACAAAGTCTGATGGGTAAATAAGTGGCTGACCATGCCCAGTCACCCCTAGAGCCAACGAGGGTTCTCTGTGGGCATGGGACTTGCTGCAGTGACCAGATGGTCAAGCTAGAGCAGAGCCTGATCCCAGCGTGCTTCATGGTTCCAAACTGGGCTGCCATCAGAATTACCTGCACAGTCCCACATGCTGGGTATGCTCTGGGGTCCTGGAATTCGCATGTAAATGAGCCCCAGCCCAGCTAAGGCAACACTACACAGTGTCTTTCTCTGTCCTTTTCATGTAGTGCAGAGTTCAGGAGTGAGAGGAGGTTCTATATGACTTGGTCTCACAAAAGAAGGACAAAAACTAACCAAAGACACTATCAGCTGAGAACCTCATAGTCAGGACTCTTGAACAGATGGGGGAAACTGAGGTCCAGAGAGGATAAAGCTTTACATAGTGGGTGGGGCTAAGACTGTGTCTCATATTGCTTGTTACATGAACCTTAAGCTCAGTCTTGTAGCTAGAGTCAAAGTTAGAAAAGTGAGTGTGCTGGTGTCATAGAGTCAAGACAGAAACAAGGGTGAGATGGGTGTGAGACCATACAACGCTGTGAGCTTTTGCAGTGGAAGCCACTAGCTGCTTCACTGAGTTAAATCTATTTCGTGTTTTCCTCTTTCAGTCAGCCAAACATGCTCAACCTCAGGCATCTCTTGTGAAGCTAGATGGGCAGAAGAGAGTTATAAGATTTCCTTTTAAAATAAAAAGAAAAAAATTTCTCCCTGCTCTTTCACTCCTTCCCCTTCCCTTAAGGGAAAAATATGAATTGGAGATATTTTCAGTTGCAGCACTTCCTCGTGGCTCCGATGGCTGTTTTTCTAGCTCCTCATGGGCCCTGTGAATTTACAGCTCAGCATCTTGGTGAGTAGCTTTGGGGAGAAAGATGGTGGAATTTTTTTCTTGCTAATTTAAAACAATAATAATTGTTCACGTGTTAGGAAGCATTCCCATTAAGTCAATCCAATCTTATGGAACAATTGGAATAAAAATAAGCCACATTTCCTGATCAGGCTTCTGTTGACCTTATCTCAGCAGATGATGGCTGAGCACTGCCTTCAGGCTAGCCCCATGCTAGGCACTGCACACAGGGAAAGAGGAGATGACACAGAATGAGGTGGTGATACTTAGACACTGAGTGATCATTCTAATAGGAAATAGGAGGACAGGCATGTGAATCACTGTAATGCAGCTGTGGTTCAAGGGATCAACAGGGTTCCCCTTGTTGACTAGGTACCTAGTGGTGTCTCACTAATACCAGGAATGAAGAAGGAGGAGGAGGATTGTGTTCTGAGGAGAGGTTATGGTCCACTTGGTCATGTTTGTGTGTTTGGCTTGCAGTGAACGTGGAGTGCACATGATGAAATCAAGCCCAAGACGAGGGTGGGAACTGATACAAGGTGGTCAGAAATCTGAGTCAGACAGGAGGTAGGCAGTGGTTTGCCTCCTCAGTGAGGTCAGGGGCAGGAAAACTGAGGCCTAAACCATGAATCAGTCTGAAAGGGAAGAAGAAAATGGGTGATGAGCATCCATCTCCAACTGGAGAACAAACCAAAGGGGTTTGGCAGGGATGTTGAGAGCAGTCAGCATTGCTGGGTGGTCTGCATCAAGGGGTGAAGTTGAGCTCAAGGGTGTGAGTCTGTGCTGAGAGTTGGCTTCTGCTATGGCTCCTTGTGCATGTTGTGGGGTAGACCAGATGCCCACATGCACCTGGGACTCACACAAAACAGCATTTGAAGATGCTCATGCATGGGCCTCAATAGATCATCCAAAAGGAGGTGTCCAAGGGCAACTGGATGGAAAAATCTGCATCATAGAAGGAAGGTTTGAGCTAGTAGAAGGCAATCTGAGTCATCTTCAGAGATGCCACTCTGAGGTGGTTATGTAGAGCAGAGAGGCTGGCTTGGGGAACCTGGGACTGGAGGACTCTATGACAGGAAGACATACATCCTGGTTTGCCAGGGATGGAATTGGTTTGTGCCTGTCTTGTGCAAATATTAGTAGTGCCCCATTTCAGTCCCAAAGACCCAGTTTATATCATCATGCATCTAAAACAAGTCAGCACTCTGTGGGCCCACACAATGACTATCAACCAAGCTTTGACTCAGAGAGCCTCTCTGCCTCTCCTCCCAGAGCCCACCTTTATTAGCTTGGTGACCTCTGCCTTTCTGAGTCTCAGTTTTGCAAAATGGTCATCATACAAATAATACCAGTATCTATTTCCCATAGTCGTAATACACTGACATGGATGAGAAATAATTGTAAAACCTTAAAGGCTCTACAGGAGACAATGATCTCTCTCTCTGTCTCTGTCTGTGTGTCTCTCTGTTGTTGTCTTCTGCTCAGAGGAAGCCAGCTCCTGGCCCAATCCCAAGAAAAATATGATGAAACACCAGCAGCATATTGAAGACCACAAGGAGGAGGGAAAGAGGTTTTCCTCCAACTCCCGCCACCCCGAAATCAAGCCACCACATCTTTGGGGCAGTATACTGATGACACTGGGTCTGAGAGCATAGTGACTTCCCTTTCTCTCTTCTGCCTCCTTTCATCCTTGTCCCAAAGACTCTTGAGATACTCCTGAGTCACAGAGTGAAGACAAATCTTAGGGGCCCAGTCTGTGAGGACAGATGAAGGGGATTCAGAAGGAGGAAGGGACAGTAGTTACACTTGTGTCTTGTGAGGGCATTTTCTCCTTCAGGTGTAGAACTGGGTGTACAGTGGAACAGCATAAGCTCTGTGAGCAGAGAAGTATAATGTTTGTAAGAAAGGAGGTAAAAAGTCTTATGTTTTGAGTATTCAGACCACATGGGGGGTGTTACTTTTCTCAGGATGGTAACAAGACTAGAATCCATATCAAACTCAGTGTTAAAGAAACAGGGGTATTTGGTCTGGAGGCCAAGGACTCACTGCTCTTGTAAGAAAGGATGCATTTTTCTTTCTAGAGTTGTGTCCAATGAATCAGGTGGCTCAAGGAGGTAATGAGTTCCCCATCCCTGGAAGAATAGGAGCAGAGATTACCTAACTGCTTGGTGGGGGTGTGGAAAAGCAACAAAGCATGTGCCAGGGGTTGGACAGTTGACTTTAATGGTCCCTCCCAGGCCTGGCCTCCAAGTACTCTCCCAACATCAATGTCTGTTTTTGGCAGCCAGCTGCCTCTGGATGAGTCAAAAACCTGCCCAGCTCTGGCCTCCTCACTGGGTGGGGCTCCAAGGGAGCAACCAAGCCTCCTACCCTTGCCATATAGGGCCACTGCCTTCACTGTCTCAGGGGTGCCTCTTGCAGCCGCCACCCTCCTGGAGTCAAGAACTGAATAATTACACAAGGAAAAAGCAAACCACACACACACACACACACACAAACACACACACACAAGAATGGGAGACCTAGTTCGAAATGAGGAATGCTGCCTTGCTCTGGCTTTTTATCATAAGCCCATGGAGATGAATATTCTGACCTAATAATCAAAACAGACTGTAATTGCAAACAGACTCTCAAGGCTGCGTGGTGGAGGAGAGAGCAGATGAGATACCTGCTGAGCATAGCAGGCCTGCCCCACCAGCCCTCCTCGCAGCCATGGGGGATCGATGCTGCTGTCCAGCTGTGCACCATTTTGCTGGCCTAGCTTGATCGAGCCCTGCTCACATTCTGCCTCCTCCAGAGACCCAGAGCCCCCTTTGCAGGAGAACCTGTTCAAAGGAAGCCAGCCCCTACCCTCATCCCAAGGAAAATGTGATGGAACACCCAGAAGCATTCTAAAGACCACAAGGAGGAGGGGAAGAGGCTTTGCTTTCACCTTTTCTGAACTCCACCTCATCTTGGCTCTGGAAGATGTTCTCCTGGGTGCACCACAAAAACTGAAAGGGCTTTGGGTCCCCTCCCTGCTCCCACCTCCTTTTTGTGTTTTGTTTCAGGCACACCCTCAGCTCAAATTTGCTTTGAAGCTCAGTATTCCCACTTCTTTTCAAAACAACTGCACAGTTCTTCTGGGACCCAAATGTTGATTCTCTCATTGAGGAATGGGTCTCCCTCAAGTACATTTCAGAAATATCCATCCAGCATCTCTAATGGGCAAGATAGCCAGGGGGCCAAAGATGAACCAGGCCCAGGCCTTGTTCCCAAATCTTACCCAATAACAAGGACTCAACTGCCCAATGGAAGACAGAGGGACACTGTTTGTGCCTCTCTTAGGCATTGGCCCCGTGGACCCATGGGGACCCCAACGAAGACATTCTCCCATTGGGTTGGATTGAGGCTGTGAAGGCTTTTGAGCTAAGTATTGAGGAAGAGAAGGAATGATGGAGTGAGACAATTAGGGAATGGCCTACCAGGTGGATAACACAGCTTAGGCAAAGGAGGAGAGGCTGGATGAATTGGTAGTGTTTTTGAGAGCTGTCTGGAGGTCTGTTGTGCTGGTGCAAGGGGTCTGGGGTTTGATGACAGTGGGGAGGTGAAGCTGAAAGCTACCAGTATGTGGGTTGAGACCAGATTGGGACAGGATTTGTAAGGAACTTGACTTATTCAAAAGGATTAAGGGCCCCAGGAGTGTTAGAAGTAGAGCAGAGATTTAGAGATGTCCTTTTGGTGGTGATTTAGGAGAAAGACATTAGAGGAAGAGAGAGGAGGTAGGGGCTAGTAGGAAAGGTCTTTTTAGGGGTGTTCAAACTTTTGGCATCTCTGGGCCACACTAGAAAAAGAAGAGTTGTCTTGGGCCACATATTAAATACATTGTGACATGTAATCACACAAAAAATGTTTATAATGTTTTAAGTAAATTTATGATTTTGCATTGGTCCACATTCACAGCCATTCTGGGCTGCATGCTGCCCATGGGCTGCAGGTTGGACACCCCTAGATGAAAAGAAATGAAAATCTGACACAGCAGTGGTTGTGGGGAGAAGCGCCAGAGTCTGGGGATTCTTCCTGAAAAGATCCTGACTGGGTCAGGGTCTTTGCTTAGATGCCCGGTGGGATTGTTCAAGGACCATCAGGTTAATGGCATCAGGTGCTGAAGACCAATGTCATGGCTCCACATTTTTTTATCTTTTCATTATGAAATAAATTGAGAGTCACAGGAAGTTGCAAGATAGTGCACAGCGGTCCCTTCGCCTGGTCTCCTTCAATGGTTACATCTTGCAGAATTATAGTATGGTATCAAAAGAAACGAATGCTGTTTAACCTTCAAACCTATCCAGCCCCTGCCTGGAGAGCTTGTGTGTACTTGGGCCATGTAGTGTGAGCTGTGGCTTCTCTGAAGCACTGGACTTCCCTGGGCATCATGTTTTCCCCCCTGGAGATTGCGGGTCTAGACAAATTGGATAGGACAAGAGACCTTAGGAGAGTCAACTCCATTAGTAGGCAGGCCCAGAACTAGTTAGGTAGGTGGCTTTTGGCTCAGATTCTGTAGGGCTGACTCAAACTGCGTGATATAGATCCTCCCTCAGTTTGCCTTTTTAGTGCTTCTGGCTGAGGCTGGGACCTGTCTCTGAACCCCAACTTGCCTGGCTGGGCTATGTCTCTCTCCCTTCTCTATCTTATACCAATCTCACTTTGGAGGGATATTCCTGCTCCCTTCCTCACCCCAAATCCGAGACTTGCTCCACGGACAACCCAGAGTGCATTGTTACTGCCTAGAGGGTCCCAGAGTCAACAGGACCTACCTAGTCATTATAGGAATGAGAATCAACTTCAACCAAGGCTAAGATGGATGCATCCTTTTGTGCTCTACATGAAGTCCCCCTGGGTTCCCTTGCTCACCATTCTCCCAGCCTTGCCCTCATCCAGCCCCCTTACCCCACGGAGGACTGGACTGATGAGAAGATGGCCCCTCCAACATAGGTCACTCTGCTGTCTTTGAGCTCCCCATGAGGGTAGTTGTGATATGGTCCTGGCTGCGTCCGGGGCTAGGAGACAGGGCATCTGGCCCCTTGTTTGGCCCACCACTGGCCTGACATGTGAGTTTAGGCAAATGTTTAAATGCTTTACTGGGGGAAGTTCAACTCTAACCATAGGTGATTGGGACCCACCAGAAGTTATCCACATGAACGAGTTTTAGAAGTAAAGTTCTATAAAAATTATAGAACTCTGTGGTTCTATAATATCTATTCAATCAGGTGTTAATTTCCTCTCAGTTTCAGTTCTACTGATTGCTTTCTTTACCTGTGAAGGATAGTTAATAATGAAACCATTTGTAGAGCTTCTACCACCTTCTGAGTACATCACAAATATCCCTAAGTGAGAGATCTCACAGCAGAAAAGACCAAGGCTCAGGACTTAGAGGAGACTCTTCATTCAATAAATATTTGTGAAGCCCCCACCCTGGGCATTTTGTTAACCTTGACACTGGAGCTTTGGACCAGCTCATCCTTGCCTACACAGAGTCAGATGGCATACCAATGATACCCCAACCTCAGACTATCTGTATCCAAAGCAAATGCCACCCCCCATTGCTTGCTTGTTTTTTTTTTGTGGATAAGCTTTACCTGAGACAAGGGAAAAACCTGAAAGGGCTGCTTCCTCCTCCCTCTCCAAACTCATGATGGAGTCCCATGTTTAAAGATGGTTCTGCCAGAATACTGGACACTCAGCTCAGGAGGATCCTGGCTGTCCCACTTTCAGCTGCTCTTCTGCTGTCATCTCCCCCTGCATTCTGCCTGACCTTTGGCTGGCACTTCCTCTGTTCCAGAGGCTTCCATGCCTCCCCAGCACCTGTTGACTTCAGCTGGGCTCCTTAGCCTGTGTCTCAGTTCTTCTCAGCTTGCCTACTGTCTTCCCCATTGTGTCCCCGCCTCCTTCCTCCTATGCCTGGACACCTTGCAGGGCCTCATAGGCCTCTCTTTCTTACATGGGAAGAATGGGCCTGAGTTTCTCCCAGGGTCTGGGATCAGGGCTGGTCTTAATTCCCTCCCCATCTCTGCTGAACCCTTGTCAGAGTCCAGGACCCATCCTTGCCTGACTGGTATACACTCTACCCTGCAGGACCTTTCCAAGCTGCTTGGAGGGGGAAGAAGAATGAGATTGCCAGTACTGGGAGATGGGGCTCTCTGGGCTTCCTGTGTCCAGGAAGGGCCTTAGTTCCTGGCTTATACAGGGTCCAGCAGAAGTAACACCTGCTTAAGTGTGGTTGGTAAGGGTAATAATATGGGAATAATAATTTATAGTTTTAATTTGAACATTTCACTAAAATGTCATATGGTGTGCTTGAGTGTGATATTATGTTACAGAATTATATGCTTACAATTTTGTAATAAAAGATTTTGTAACAAAAAGATGGTATTTCTTGTGCCAGACCCTGTACTTTACCAATTTCTGTCTCTCTAAAAATGGCATATTCCTACTAGGAAAAGCATTTCATAAACCAAGGCACCTGTATCAGCTAGAAGCTTGCTAGTGGATTCACAGCAGGACAGATGCAGTGTGACCTGTGGTAAGGTTGGGGAGGGGTTGTGGGAGAGGTCATGCTCTTAAAACAATTTCAGGGATAAAGGCCCCTTGAAAGCATTCAGTACTCCGTCACCAAGTGCTTCCTGGGATTCAGCTTCTGAGGGCTAGGAAGTACCTGGACAGGCTTATTCTTTTTCTTTGTTAGCTTAACAGGAGAAAAAGGAAATGACTCCTGGTTTGCTTATTTGAGTGGTTCCATTTCTCTTCTCATTTGTCCCCTGTCTCACTGTCCTCAGCAATAAGCCCTGAGAGCCTTTTCTTTTAAAGGAAAGCTGAAGGAAGCATCAGAGGCTGATGCCGATATCTTGACACCCAGGGTGTTCTTGTACAGTGTCTCTCGTTCATTGTTTATTTGCTTACTTACTCACGACCTCATTTAGCAGGTATGTGCTGAGTGCTCACAGTATATCAGGCAGCATCCAGAGCTGCTTCTGAGTCATGCTGAACCAGGCAGAGGAGCCTCTGCTCACATGGTCCTTTAAGCCCACCCCCCATTCACTGCTGGTGTAGGAGAATGTGGACTGGCATTCTAGACACCACTTTTGTGACTCTGTTGGAGTCACCTCTTGTCCCCTGAGGGTGAGGCTCTGCATACCTGCTTCAGGCACCCGCAAGCCCTTGCTCTCCTTGCCTTGACCTTGGCCAGCTCCTGACCTGGTTCATTTGCAGTCAGGGGCCCTTCTCCTGGGCCTTGGTAGTGCCAGCACCCAGACTGGTTGCCCAGGTTGGGGTGACATTCCTGGTGGCACTGCATGGGATCTCCCCGCAACTGCTTTTGTTAGCTCCCAGGAGGGCTCCATGGCTTCCCTGTGACCCTAGTACATTACTCACCCATCCTGGGAGCATCCCTTCATTCCATCAACACTTAGGAAAGTCCTCCACATGCTGGTGCTGCACTCAGGGGCAGGTCTGTTGGGAACTTTAGCTTTGCTTCCTTGGTAACATCCTAATTTTATTTTATTTTACATCTTCTGGTTTCCAAATGACCCCTCACTATATCTCAGTGTGTTGCCCTTACTATTGATTTCTGCATCATTAACACACCTAGTGCTTGGGACCCATCACAAATATTTGTTGACCAAGTGAATGAGGACATGTGGGAAAGGCTTCCTGGAGCAATAAACATAGAGAGGGGTAGGAGTTTCCTAAGTGGATAGAGGGCTGGGAAAGGACACAGCATGAACAAAGGCTTAGGGATATGAGAGAAAAAGCTTGGGTTTTGGGGGCTTGGCAAGAGTTCCATGCCATTACCAGTGAGAGGAACACATCCTGGGAGTGGAGATGGGGTGAGACTGACAGCAGAGGGGGGTTAAGTCAGAGAGTCTGAAGGGCCTTGAAGGCCAAGGGGGATTGGACTTCAAACTGATAGAGGGCAGTGGTGATTTTTGAGAAAGGGAATAACAGCATTTTATTAAACTTTTAGGTTAGTTACTGTGGGTAGAATATGAACTTAAGAGGAGAAGAAAGGAAAATATTTAAAAGGCTCTTGTGACAACCTGTTTTAAAAAATATTTAATGAAGTTCTAAGTAGTGATGTGGGACAAGCCAACCTGAAAATATACCATGATGGGGAGAAAAATGGATTTTCAAATTATTCTGTTATTTACATAGACTCAAGAGGCTACCTTCCCAGAAAGACTCACCTGTGATTCCAGTGGCAAGTAAGACTTGTGTGTATTTAACTTGACTTTTCTTTTTGCTCTATAAAAATAATTTGATTTTTTTCATGGTCTGTCTATGCAGATTATCAGAATATAATTATTCTGAAAAAAAAGTTAGTTTTCTAGCCTTGTTTATCAGATGGCACAACAGCTTTCCTGGGCAAATGAGACACCTGATTTTTGTTAAGCAAATCTGTATATGATATTTGTCACACAATTATGTGGAGACTTTTAGCATACCTGCCAGGAAAAAAGACCTTGGGGCTCAAAAGCTTGACAGGCATATTTATGCATGTTAGAGGTGTCATACTTTTCCCAGAACCGTTATCTGTTTTGAAGGCAGTAGATGCTAGAAGTGAAGTCTCTATAGTCTGTGTTTATTGCTGGCATCTGATGTAAGGCATTATCAGTCAACTGAAAAGACACTGAAAACATGTACCACATGCCCTAAGCATGCACACAGGCATATATACTTGCATACATGCATGTGTGCATCCACACTACATACAAGTGCACACACTACAAACACACTGCTTGGAACTAAACATTAGGGTGATGATTTGACCTCTAGGATATAATTGCTGAATAGGCTTTTGAAATCATGTAGGCCAACCACTCGTGTTAGAGATAAGGACACTGACTATAGCCCAGATGGGGAAAGAGAACTGCCTGTAGTTACTCAGCAAAAAAAAAAAAAAAGAAGAAAAAGGGTACTTGGGGAACTTGAAATCACAGTGGCTAAATCCTATTCTAATGAGTACACAACTAAGACAATTCCTTTACAGCTAAATGTCTGTTTCAGGCTATGCCTTCAACTGGCCTATGCTATCTTCTGCTGAGTCCTAATCTTAGCTGAGAATACCTATTTTAGACAACACTGGCTATAACACAATTCTTATTTCATAGAAGGAGCCAAATGCATCCTCAGAATTGGTTTTACATAGTTGAATTCCATCCCATCCATCTAGTTCCTCGGGGTTAGCAAATTATGAATGAACATTGCCCTGGGGAGTGGTGTCATAAGGCCATGCCTTACCGTCTTTGTATGTATTGCTTAATTATTTTAAGATTTTAATGTAAACATCTATTGAACTCTCATAATAAGGCAGACAAATGGTCCCATAGATGACTTTTCTTCTATAATATAATTTTGTTCCTACCTCAGCCCTAGGAGATGGTTATTATCATAAGTACCATTTTTCAGATGAGATGAATGCATGTATTTGGCTTCAGGTTACACACAGATGCAACTCTTTGCCAACAATGTTGTATGGTGTGGTTAGAGAAGGGGTCCTGGAGGTGGATGGCCTTTGAGTTGTACCTGGAAGGATATGGAAAAGTAGACAAAAGAGTGGGAGACTTATAAAAGAGGGAGAAGGGAGTCTTGCAAGCACAGACAAGAAGTGTGTGTCTGTCGTGGCTCTGTTGCAAACAACAGAATGTGACTCTGGTGCAGTCCGAAGCTAGGCTGACTTGCCCATGGAGAAGCCCACCCTGAATGTGCTGCATGGGGCTGGCTGGCTCATGGTCCAGGGGGAGGTGTCCTGGATCCAGAAGGGCTGGTCTCAGGGGAGCAGAGGCAGAGAACCTGCAAGAATGGGGGCCCTCTCTGTGGGCCCAGCCTGTGTGTGTGGCAGATCAGATCCGCTCACAAAGGCTGAGCACTGTCTGGGCCAAGTCCTATTTCCAGGGAGTGGGGCCCAGCTCTGGGGTCTCACTCAGGGGGAGACCTAACCCTATGGAGAAGGAGCCCTGGTCATGCTTTAGGCATGAGCTAAAGTACAGGGGAGGCCTGAACTAAGGTGAATATGAAAGGAAGAAGGATAGTCCAAGAGAAGGGAGCTCTTGGATGTAGAGGGCAGTTTCCTTATTGGTAAAATGAGGATAATTGGGGTATTAGTTGATAAGTGTAGTTGTGAGGTTTAAATAAAGGACTATCTACAATGAAATGATAAGAAAAATGCCCAGAATGCCAAAAGTTCTTAATAAATGTTAGCTGTTCTATTATTATTATCATCAAGACTGGGATTTAGGCCACAGGTGCTATGTGCCTGCTCAGGGTGAAGTGTGAGCACTGTCCCTCTGGTCCCTAGGGTTTGGATTTAACTTCAAGACACTGAGAAGCCATAGACCTTTCCGTGCCAGGTGACTGACCTGACAACATTGGTGCTTTAGGAAGTTCCCTGTGGTGAAGGTCTGGGTTGAAGATTGAAAGGGGCCATATCTACAGGTTGAGGGGCAGTGAGAAGTGGGCCATCACCAAGCCTGTGACAGGGAGATGGGGAGCAGGACCATTTTTGGCAGTGAATGGTCCAGGTACAGTGCCCATGGTCTTGACTGCTGATTGGATGTAGGATGTGAGCAGAGGTGAAAGGAGACCATCAGCTTTGTATTAGAACAACAGTGGCTCAGACTCAGGTGCCATCCACTCAGGGAGGAGCTGGGGTTGAAGTTTGGTGGGCAGGTGGGGTCGGGGCAAGTTAGGGGGTTGGTGAGGTGGTTTGGGGAAAGATCGTGCCACCAGTTACTCATTTGAACAGCTGTCCAGGGAGCAATATATGGCAGGCAGATGTCTCTATGGGATGAGGATGGAGCTTAGGGAAGCCTGGAGCTGGAGAGGTAGATGGGCCATTCTCTGGTATTTTAGACCCCAGGAGAGCATTGTGCACAGTCTCAACTGGGAGCAATTTTGCTCCCCAGGGGACACGACAATGTCTAGAGACATTTTAATTGTCATGATGGTGGGTGCTCTTGGCAGGGGCCAGGGATGCTGCTAAACATCCTACAAAATACAGGACAACCCCTCCAACACTCATCCAGCCCCAAATGTGGATAGTGCCCAGTATGAGAACCTTGATTCAGAGCAAAAAGGAACAGTCCCCAGAGGTGGAGGCCAGAGAAACATCCACATCTATGGGGCACAGGGAACTTGAACGTCTCCTCATCTCTCTGACACCCTGGAGAGGTTAACTGGCCCCCAGGCTGTGATAATTATAACACCACAGGCCGATATTATAGTTCTTATTGTTTGCATTTAACAAGGCGGCTACAGACACTTTCTCTTTAGCCTGAGTAGAAGATTCACCATGTCAGGAAGTATGCCTTCCTTCTTTCATTCATGGGGTTCTGACTCAGCACACAGACGTGTTCGTCTCAACCTCAGCGGCGTCCTCCCACCTCTCCTCACTTCTGTCTCCTCCAGGCTGCATGGGCATGTTCTGATTCCTGTGACCTTTGGTGCCTTTCTTCTGTCCACATCTCAGTCTATTGCCAATCTCATCAAAGGAAAACTTGGGAGAGAGGAGAGTGAGTTTGCTTCTCCAGCAGAATTTGATTTAGGGCCAAGAAGGTGGCAATCACTGCAAAGGGGAGATCGGCTATTTAGGGAGTGCTGTGAATGATTTTTTTTCCATCTCCAAATGCCCTTACATACAGTATATTCTGTCTCCTGCCCACCAAGTGCTGGGATTGATGGTGGGGGTGAGGGGTTAGAGCGGGGAGATTGTGCCACCACTGTGCTCGAATAGATCCCCCTGCTGCTCCTAGTAAATCTGTCTGATGGGCAGAAGGAGCTCGAATATCTGGGTGATGGACAGTTGGATGGGCCTGCAGTTTAATGTATGGGGTTTGGGTGGATTTGGGGTTCCACAGTAGCCTCTGCTGACTTGATCAGAGGGGGGCTGTCTACTGTCACTAAAGGCTCTGCCTGACATCAGAGGTGATCCGTCACACTTGTTGTGGTCTCTGAGCACATCAGGGGGCTGCGTCTCTCACTCTCTCTGGCTATCTGGATTATTTGCTCCTACCAAAGACAGTACCCCAGTTCTTTCCATATGCCAGCACTGTCTGTGCCCAGGACACTAGAAGGAGCCCTCTGCTTGGGCTGGGAGCCCGAAGGCTCAGGTTAGTATCTCCTCCACTGCTGACAAAGTGGTTTATGTACTTTGAGCAGATTTTTTCTACTTCTGAGCCTTAATTTTTTAATCTGTAAAAAAGGGGGTAACACTAGTATAACCCATTTTATAGGATGAACAAGAGAATCACAAGAATCTGGAGTATGGAATCAGGGAACCGAATTTAGTTTCCAGTTTCCCTCTGGCTTAGTTCAGGGATGATGGGGATGTTCTCCTAGTTTCTTCATTTTTAAAACATTTTTTCATTAGTGTACTAAACTAAAAAACAAACAAGCAGTTTACTCATTTTTCAACTCCCAATCCTCTTGCCTCTGGCAGTCATCATTCTGTTGTCTGTATCTGTGAGCATGTTTCTGTTTTTTAGATTCTCTATATTAGTGAGATCATAAGATATTTGTCTTTCTTTGTCTACCTTAGTTCACCTGAAGGTCCATGCATGTTGTTGAACATGGCAAGAATTTCTTCTGTTTTATTTTGGAATGATTTTTCATTGCATGTTTATATATATAAACATGCAATGAAAAATCATATATATATATATACATACATATATATATATATGTATGTATCTCACAATTTCTTTATCCGTTGATGAGCATTTAGGTAGTTCCCATATCTTAGCAACTGTAAATAATGCTGCAATGAATATGATGGGTGTAGATATCTTTTTGAGTTAGTATTTTTGTTTTCTTCAGATAAATATGAAGAAGCAGAATTGCTAGATCATATGGTAGTTCAATTGTTAATTTCTTGAGGAATCCCTGTACTGGTCTTCACAGTGGCTGTACCAATTTCCAATCCCACCAACAGTGCCCAAGCATTCCCTTTTCTCTATGCCCTCACCAACACTTGTTTCTTGTCTTCTTAATAGTAGCCATTTTAACAGGTGTAAGGTGGGATCTCACTGAGGTTTTGATTTGCATTTCCATTATGATTAGTGATGTCGAGCACCTTTTCATGTACCTATTGTCCATCTGTGTGTCTTCGGAAAAATTTCTATTCAGATCTTCTGCTCATTTTTAAATTAAATTCTCTGTGTTTTTTCCCTAGCGTTATATGAGTTTTTAAATATATTTTTGGTACTAGCCTCTTTTCAGATGCATAATTTGCAAATATTTTCTCCAATTCAGTAGGTTCCATTTTCATTTTGTTGATGGTTTCCTTCACTGAGCAGAACCTTTTTAATTTTATGTAGTCCCACTTGTTTATTTCTGCTTTTGTTGCTTTTGCTTTTGGTGTCAGTTTCTCTGTCTTTGATGGAGACCAAGTGAAATAGGGAGTGTGTGGGTGTTTTGTGATTTATAAGTACTTTGAGGAGGGCTTCCCAAGAGCTTCTACTTAGCAACATTGGGGCTGGCTCGTACTATCTGTCCCGAACAGGCCCAGCCACTGCCTGTCATCTCCCTGGCTGGGCTACTCGGCTGTAGCTTTGCCTAAAATTTAGAGGGCTAGACTCCTGGAAGGCACAGGGGAGGGTATGTGGACAAGGATAACATTTTGATTTGGCTATATCAATGTCCCCATGTCAAAGTGAAAATCATTGCCCTTTATTTCCAAGTAATGTACCCAACAGGTGTCCTTGCCCTTCTCCTTGATTCCTGAGCATCCTTGTCCCCTTCATATTTTTATTATCTCACCCCCACCTCTCATACCTTTGCTGGCTGGTTGGTCCCACCCCAAAAGTGAGGCCAGGTGGTGGCTGCAGAAGACAGGGCTAGACTGGGCTGGCAACAAGAATCAAAGGTGAGGCTAAATGAACTAAAAGCCACAGAGCCAGTGAGGTGCTGAGGCAGATGGGACCCAAGTGCCCTTGCTCGGCATCCACTGCTTCACACTACGGCACACCTCACTCATAGCAAATGAATTTTATCTCTCACCAAACTCAAAATATGTCAGTTTTCACATTTAAAAAATCTAGAATCCATGGGTCTTTATGTATGGATAGGGTAAAACAGGGCTCCATATATAAAGAAGGAAGGGGGAAGAAATAGTATTTATGATGTGCCTCTTGCATGCTTGGGATTACATGGGGCATTTCCCACAACTTTTGATATGATCTTGATAATAATCTCTTGAGATACTTGCTCTTGTTCCTTTTTCACCAATGAAGAGGCCAAAATTTTAAAAATTCAGTACTTGCCCAGAGATCCTCAGAAAGTATGAAGAGAACCGGTTCTGTGGCTTCCTATAGCTAAGTTAAAGATATCTGTCTTCTGAGAGCTTCCATGTTTAGGATAAGAAAATAGGACTTCACTCTCCCTAGTTCCTCTCTGTTTATCATTCATTCACTCATTCAATTATTCTTTTATTCATTCATTCGGTAAATCCTTGATGAGCAGCTCCTCCATGCTGGGCACTATTCTAGCACTAGGGATGTAGCAATGAGCAAAAGAATGATTAAATTCTTTCTCTTTGTGGAACTCAAATTTTAATAGGGGCTGGGGAGGGAGATGAAGGAATGAATAATAAATAAAATGACAGGTTGAACTATTTGAGCTTGCTAATATTCTACCATTATGACCTACAAAAACTGACATTTTATACAGTTTAACTTAATAAGTAAAATATATAGCTGGTGGTAACGACTATGGAGAAAAATAAAGCTGGGGGTTGGGTGGGTGGGTTACGGAGGCCAAGGGTAGAGGGTGTTGCTTCTCTACTGCTTTGAAAGGGGTCTTTCTAGCATACTCATCTGACCATGCACACCCTTGCCTCCACCAAAAATCCCAGACTTGAGGAACATTCCCAACTCCTCCCTGGGAATTCAAGGTCCTTTATGCTCCACCTCTGTCTCTTCCAACTCAGTCCCTCTGTCAGACTCACAGCTCCCAGAACACAGCCTGCTCTATCTGTCAGCACACACTCCTGGATGAAACTGCCCTCATGCCTTTGTCTGCCAGCCCACAGGTCCAGCTGGAGTATCAGCACCTCAGAGTGCCTTCCTGAACATGGCCCTCCTTCTCCCAGACAGTTTTAATTGCTCCCTCCTCTGCACTCACACACCACTTTATTATAGCACTTAGAACTGCTCTTCTCTTTAGAAGACACAGTGATTTATTCATGTGCCTGATTAATGGTTCTATTCCCAGTGGTTGGTGAGTGCCTGGTATGAAACAACACTCACAACAGGTTTGATGAGTGAATGAAGGAAGGAAGAAATGCTGAATGGGAAGTGCATAGAGTGGAGAATCAAGAAAGATGGGGGCTTTATGGAGAGGGTTCATGGAAGCAGATCTTGAAGATGGGGGACACTAAACAGAGAGGAGAGTGAAGGCCCATGGCCAGCCAGCCCACACCTGCCCATACCTGTCCATATCTGCCCACACCTGCCCATATCTGCCACCTCCTATCTGGCATTACTTCCTGTCTTCCAGGCTCACTGGACTTGCTTTTCTTACTGTCTTGAAAGCTCTTGTCCTCACCTCCTTCTTTGTATCCTCCCAAAGCTAAGCATACTTCAGGGAGGCCTCTCTCAGTAACCCAGATTGGGTAGCTTGCCCTGGACACACTCCTACAGTGCCCAGCCCTTCCTATGTAACTCCCTCACAGCTCTGATGCCTGGTGGGCAATAGCACGTGGTGGCTGTGTTGATAGTTTTGGATCAGACTGTCTCTGTCTGAATCCTAGCTATGACCTTGCACAAGTTGGTTGTTTTTTCCATCATTCCCCTGTCATTATTCTGTTAGGTGGCATAATCTTTCTCCTGACCCATGACGTACTGGGAAACCTGCAGGAACTAACACACATAGGGCACCAGCCCAGAGCCAGCACTTAGTAAGTGCTCAGCATTCATTCTCATTGTCTCTTTCCCTCCAGGGCTGTCTCTATGAGGTCAGTGCCCTCTTGGCTTTGTTCCTGCCTGGCATGCATTTGCAGGGGGTTGCTGTCAGTGGCTGCAGAGAGAGTGCTTCCAGCAGGGAGCAGAGTGGGCAGGCTGAGACTGGGCTGAGCAGAGAGGATGCCAATGTGACAGGGGCAGGGGAGGATCCAGAGCACTAGGGCTTGAATGCAGGGGGAAAGAGACCAAGTCCCTTGTTTTCTGTGGGATGAAGACCGATCTCTCCCTTGCAAATGTTGACAAGTGACTCTCCACCCATCAGGGAAGAAGGTTGCCAGAGGAACTAGAGGTGCCCTGAGCCCACATTTGGACTCTTGCCAAAACGCTTTTCTCTGTGAGATTATATATTCTGGGCCACATCCCTCCCATTGACACTTCCTCCCTCACTTTACTTCTTTTCTTACTCCTCCATCATAAAAATCTCCAGAAGCAGGTTTTGTTCAAAGTGAATGAGGCAATAAATTCTGTTTCTGACAGGCCGACAAGAGAGATAAATTCTGTAATGGGTGATGCAGCCCTCTTCTCCTGCCCTGTGGCACTTGGGCTGGTGTTAAGGTCTGTCCAGCGAAGAGGGGACTGTGTGGGAGGATATGGAGAAGGAGGCTCTGGAAGCCCCAGGGCCCACCTTGGGAAACTTGGTTCAGATGGGCAGCTACTCAGCTCATGTGGGATCTCAGTCATATATCAATTTGCTCATGACCGAGGCAGGTCTTCTGGTTTGTCTACTTTCCTAACTGACCAGCTGGGCTGAACAAGCCTCATTCATTCATTCATTCATTCACTCATGCATTCAATCTTCTAGTCATTCACTCAGTAGTTACATAACCTGGATAAGAGGTACCTAATTTACCTTCTTTAAGAATTCTTCCCACAAGGAATTAAAAATATTTTCAATTTAAGTAATAGCAAAAGACTGGTTCCTCTGGCAAATAAATCATTGAGGTGGGAAGGCAGATTGGTATAGCCACTGTATAGAAAGCAGTATAGAGTTACCTCCAAAAATTAAAAATGGGGCTGCCTTATGACCCAATGATCCCACTTCTGGGAATATATTCAAAGAAATCCAAAATGCTAATTTGAAAGAATATATGCACCCCTATGCTCACTACAGCATTATTTACAGTAATAGCCAAGTTGTGGAAGCAGCCCAAGGACTCATAAGCAGATAAGTGGATAAAAAAGTTGTGGTACATTTACATAATGGAATACTACTCAGATGTAAAAAAGAAAAAAATCTTATCTTTTGTAACATCATGGATGGACCTGGAGAATATTAAGCTAAGTGAAATAAAATAAAGAGAAATACCATATGATATCTCTTATATGTGGAATCTAATGAACAAAATAAACTAACTAAAAATAGAAATAGACTCATAGATACGGAGAACAGACTGACAGCTGTCAGAGGGGAGGGGGTTGCAGGCTGGATGGAAAACCCCCTCATAGACATAGACAACAGTATGGTGATTACCAGAGGGGACTGGGAATAGGGGAAGGTAGAAGAAGGTAAAGGTGGGGGATAAATAGTGATGTATTATAGAACTGCACACCTGAAACCTATATAATTTTATTAACCAATGTCACCCCATAAATTCAATAATAAATTAAAAAAATAAACAACCCAATAAGAATCTGGGCAAAAGATATGAACAAACTGTTTATAAAAAGGGAGTACAGAGTGATCTAAGACCCAAAACATGTGGAAAAGGCTGGCTCTCACTCATGATGAGAGAAATATGCGTGGAAATGTCACCAAGGTATCACCTACTTTCCCATCCTAGACTGCTCAGGCCTGTGGGACAGGGGCAGAGTGCACAGTGGTACAAGTACTATGAGGATCATGCTGATCCAGCTTCTCTGGACAGTGATTTGGCAATATCTCAACACTGCCTCTAACCAGCAAATCTGCCTCTAGAAGCTTCTCTCACTTCTATATGTACAAGATTGTTCTATAGGAGCCAGGTTGTTCACCGACACATTTTTGTATCACCAAAGATTAGGAACAGCTTAAATGTGCATCACTAAGGGATTGCCTAAATAATTTGTGGTGGATTTGTACAACTGATCACTATGCAGTTGTAAAAAAGAAAGAAAGGTAATAGGGAATACCTGTATGCACCTGTATATAATCAGTATGCATTGAGCTCCAAGATATATTTTTAAGTGAAAAGGGCAAAGTTATACATGGAATGCAATGCAAGTTATGCCATTTGTATAAAAGTGAAGGAAATGAATAGATAGGTATGTATTGTGCATTCATTTTCTTTACTTTTATATGAATAGTAGCCTAATTTGCATTATGAACAATATGAAGTATGTTCCTTATATATGCGTGTACACATATATGCACATATGCTTCTATATGTTTACTACTAGGAAGACAAAAGCCTGTGAACAATGGCTGCTTCTGGGGAGCAGAGTCAAGAACTGGGAGTCTGGGCACATGGGTAGGAGGAAGACTTTTCACTATATTCACTTCGTGCATTTGGATTTTTACTATTTTGAAAGTATAACCTATTCAAAAAATAACTATCATTAACATTTTTAAAAAGGGAGAAGCAAAGGAGCAGTCATCCTTGAATTTTTTAGCTGAGGTCGAGGTCTGGGAATAACAGGTTGGGGTGGAATGAGGAGTCACGGCAGAAACTGTGGTGCAGCCACAGCCAGTTGTGTGGTCCCCAGGGTGTAGTCTTGGTAAAAATGTGGCTGCTGAGAAACACAGGCAATGGATAACACAGATTTATGTGTCATGTTGATAATGCTGAATTTTATTGCAGTAAAAGACTATTGAGGGTTTAAACAGTGGTGGGACATAGGTCATATTTTATGCAGAATCTCCTGGAGGCAGTGGTTTGTGCAAAGGGAATGTACCTCACTTTTCCAGGTCTTTGCTTATTTCATCTTCAGTAACTCTGATAGTGAGAGGTAGGTGCAATTAACTCTTTTACATGGGGAAACTGAGGCTCAATTTTGTTGAGTAACTGGTCTAAGTTTTTACAGCCTAGGAGCCTGAGCTCTGAATACAGCTCTGTGTGCCTTGTGTGTGCTCAGAGGCCTTTGAGAGTCATGATTTCAGTGGCCAAGCCCCTTTAACTTCAACTATTTGACCAATTAAGTCAATGGATGTAACTGTAGGATCTTATGAGCACGCTTCCACCACCTCACTGGCCCCTCTCCCACCCAGGTCATAGGAAGCACAGCTCTTGATCTTATCCATTGGAAAAGAAGCAGCAAATTTCTTTATGACCTGATTTCCTCCTCTGAAGACACAGCAAAGGTCAGAGGCAGACATAGCACAGGCTGTATCAGGAAAGGTTACAAAGAGGTTCCCTGTAGCTGGGGTCTGGGGGAGATGCATTTGGCTCCAATTAAGCTGAGCCTTCTGAATTTCTTGGTCATTTGGTTTGCATTTTCCTGCCATTTCTGTGCCTGCATTTTCCTACAACTCCCATTTTATAAATGTGAAAGCTGAGAGTCCAAGAAGCAACGACTCATCTAAGGCCGCCTGGTTTGTCAATGGTAAATCAGGTCTCAAACTCTTGCCCTGGGACTCCAGATTTTTCTATCCCAGCCTGCTTCCTTTTCTTACTATTAATATGGGTTTATTTGATTTCTTATGAAACAAACCCATGAATGGTGAGTGATTTCTTTCACAGACCTTCAATAAAGAGAAATCCAGATTCTCCCTGTTGTGATGCTGATATCTTCACTGTGTCCGGGTGTCAGGCCAATCAGATGCTGAACCCTGGGGCAAAATGGGTTCCTGCTGGAGGCTGGTCCAGTAGCCAGGGCAGACAATGGGCAGCTCAGGAACAAGGCGCTGTCTGGGCCTCTGCTAGGAAGACTATCACCGACTAGTTTAATTAAGAACTGGGGGAGGGGTGCATGGAGGAGAAGAAGGGTGTATTGTGTCCAGGAAGCTGGTGAGGCCAGCCAAGGAGGGTGGGAGGGGCCTGGGAATGAGAGGATGCTTGGTCTGCCTCTGGGGAAGGCCCAGGCTCCAGTGTGAGCTGGTCTGTGTGGGATGCTATTGGGCACGTGCTGCACTGGAACTGGCTTCTAGGGTGGTTGCTCCCTCGGGTGCTGTGACCCTCCTGGCTAAGTATAGACGGTCTCCCTGCCAACTCTGTGTTCCTGGGATCTTCCTCCTGACTTTCCCAAAGCCCAACCTCTGGGTTCATATCATATTCTGCCACTGACTCAGTTGGTGATATTGGGAAGTCCTGTCAAGTGTCTGAGCCTTAACTTTTTTCATATGCAAAAATAGGAGTAAATCATGCTTGCTTTCTTACCTCTGCAACATTTTGGGGAGAGCCAAGTAGCGAAGCAGATGAGATGCAGTTTGGACATTGCAGAATGCTGTGCGAGGGTATGCAGCAACACTAATGACAACATAGTCATCCCTGCCCTTAATGCCTCCTTCAACACCTCCCCTGAAGTTCAGCAACCCTGTACTTTCTGACAGTCATAGTAAGGTTGTCTCGATTTCAAGTTTTCAACGGAAAGTACTTTATTATTCTTCTAATTCTAAAAGTAGTACAGATTCACTGTAAAATATTAGGGAATTTTTTTTTTAAAGAAAATAATCAAGATTTCTAGCCCTGACATTGTCACCAGAGAATTTTGGGGATGTCGTTTCGCTTCTCTGGCTTTGCTTTCCCCATGTAGCCACTATACAAAAATGACAAAATGTACAGCGTGGACATGGCCCCGTTCTGTCCAGTGTGTGGGGCAGAACTCACTAGTGGACCACAGCATTCTTTCCTGCTGTACCTGGATGCTGCTTCAGAATCCTTCTCAAAACAGCCTCCTGTCTATCAGAAAGGCTGGGAGAAGAAATCTATTGTCTATTGATGGCTGGCTGAGCTGTGATGTTCTTTGACATTTTGGAAGAGAGAGCCCAGGGGTCAGACCCTGGAGGGGAGTTTGGAGAGTCCCTCAATCTGTCCCAGTGCAATAGGGAGTTTCCTTTTATCTGGTTCAAGCATCTCAAGTATTGTGCAGCAAATACTTGAACCTTCCACTGGGGAGTTCCCTGAACATTTTTAAGAAAAAAAAAAAAAAGAATGAATCTTGCAAAGTCAATAGAATGCAAGCAAGTGACTTAATAAATTCACACCCACACAAATGCTTCTGTTCCTTCTTCATCTCAACATGAAACTGGGTGCGGTGGAATATTTCTGAAGCTCTGTCTTCCAAAGAGCAGACAGTGTGGGGACAGAAGCTGATACAAGTAGGACCTCCTTTGTGGAGGCGTCATCATGTATCCTTCACATACCTGGAATGTGAATGATCAGAATTCCCCATTTCACAAATGAGGAAACTGAGACCTAGATAACAGAAGTTGTCCCAGATCATCTGGCTTGCAAGTAAAAAAGTAGGGAATGGAACCCAGCTTCTGAGGCCCCCAAATTTCTGGGGAAACTAATACAATGTGCCAAGTGGAAGTCCCCCCAGTTTAGAATATTTCTATGAAGCAAAGTGTTTCCTCAGTGTTGAAGTCCGGAAGACATCTCAGAGTTATCCTCCACTGCCACCATCCATGTGACCATCCCCCTGTTGGTCGTGAGCCCTTACCCTCTCTGACATGCTTGTGGCTGTGGAGTAAGAATTGGGCAGTAATGGGAACTGGGCGAGTGGATTCCTACTCCCTTTGGGGTGAAGTCCCTGCATCAAACAGCGAGGGGACCCTATAGGCAGCCCTAGCACAGCTGTGAAGGCTAAAGCTCCTAGAGCCAGCCTGCCTGGGTTCTTTTCCTCAGTTTTGCCACATATGAGCTGTGTAACCTTGAACCCCTCTGTGCCTCAGTTTCCTTATCTGTTAAATGAGAATAATAACGCTTTCTATCTCATACGGTTGCTGTGAGCATTGAGTGAGTCAATCGTGGGAAGCAACCATGACAGTGCCAATCTGTAGTAGTGCTGTGACAGGCAACCCCCATGTTAGGCTACTTTGTACTTTGTAACTTCTGCACTAGGACCCCGCACTTTGCTCCTTTGTCTCCCATAAGGTAGTCAGACCTAACTTCCGCATTTAGCTTCTGTAACCTCACTTTGCCACGTAGGCAGGGGGTCCGAGGCTATTTAAACCCTGGAAAGTTAGAGATCGGGGCTCAGGATTTGGGTTCTTCTCCCCTGAGCCCCTGCATAATAAAGAATCGTGCTCCCCCATCTCTCCTGTGTGTGAGTTATTTTCTGCAGCATTTTGGTTCCCTGACCGGGAACTCACTCACGCGTAGCAGGCATTTTGCCTCCGGTGAAGAAGGCCGGGACTCGGACGGGGAGCTCTACTTAGGGGAGGGAGCAGCTGCCCCGCGTGATTCTGGGCCCCCCCGAAAGCGGAGGCTCTCCTGCCGCATCCCCAGCCATTCCCAGACCCGGGCAGAAGGGGAAGGATGGACCAGGACCTGTTGGAGGCGCCAAATCAGAATCTGTACGTACCCTGGGGGCCAGACCCGGACCGGGACCGGGGGCCTGATCAGCCATAACCTGATCAATCTGAATGTCCAAGCTAAATACTTTTAGCTCAGACCTGATCCTAGCTCGGGGGGACTGTTTAAACTCGAAGTGTGAGTGGAGAGTGTCTGTGTGTGTGGCTCCACGGGTCACCAAGCCTATGGAGTCTGTTTGAGCCCCAACCTGCGGTTCCTGTGTCAGGTCATACGGCATAACGGCTGGGAGTTTAACCTGAATTCCACGCGGGCAGCCTTAGCCAAGACCGGCCAATAAAGCCCCTCGAGGGGGCAGGCCAGGCCGGCGTGCGAAAGATCCCCTTACCCTTTGTTTGTCTGCGTTGTCATAAGGGAGGGAGGTATGGGAGGAGGAGTTCACCAATAGTCACCGGGAAGCGCCATTTTGGGTAAAATGGAGGATGAGCCGCGTGAGTGACAATGGGTCACGTGAGAGTTTCCGCCATCTTGGATGAGCCAGTGCGCCGCCATCTTGGTGGCCCGGCGTGCATAGGCGCTGCCATCTTGAACGACCTGGCGCACATGGGCGCCGCCATCTTGGATGGCTTTGGTGCGCTTAGGCACCGCCACCTTGGAACTGGGTAAGGTGCCAGGCTAATCTCTTCAGCTGTGTGCTGCTGTTGTGTGGGCACTGCATTAGTCAGGTTCTCTGTGTAACTGGTTCTGATAGGGATGGCCGGGTGTGGTGGCGTGTGCCTGTAGTCCCAGCTACTCAGGAGGCTGAGGCAGGAGGATCGCTTGAACTCAGGAGTTCTGGGCTGCAGTGCGCTATGCTGATCAGGTGCCCACCACCGTGCTAGTGGCAAAAGGGGCCCTACGGAGAAGAAAGGCACACTAGGTCGTAATCAATGTGCCAGTTGCAAGGAGGAGGGGCACTGGAGGAATGAATGCCCACATCGCAAAAGGGAAGGTTGGACCTGCACTCTGGAGGAAGGTTTGAAATTCCTCTTCCGGAAAGAGATAATGAATCTCTTTTTTTTATTAAATGGCAAAAAATCACAAATCAACAATTGAATCTAAAAAACAAACTAAGCAAATAAGAAGAACAGAGACAGAATCATGGATGCAGAGAGCATGTTGATGGTTGCCAGATGGGAGGGGTGTGTGGGGGAATGGGTGAGGAGGTGAGGGGATTAAGAAGTACAAATAGGTAGTTACAGAATAGCCATGGGGATGTAAAATACAGTATAGGAAATGGAGTATCCTAAGAACTTATTCGAATGACCCATGGACATGAACAATGGTGGGGGAGGGGTTGCCTGAGGGAGTGGGGGCTGCTGGGTGGAGGAAGGCAAAGAGGAAAAATTAGGACAACTGTAATAACATAATCAATAAAATATAATGAAAAAAAAAAGAGATAATGAATCTCGGTACAGGGTGACAGTGTTTGTCATGTCATGAAAGTGTAAATCTCAGGACCTTTAGCTGCCAAGTACTAAGTTTAAGTATGGTCCTTCCCAATGTGGGAAAGGAACCAGGACTAAAAGAAATTGATGGTCAAATCTAGATAAGTAAAATTATGTATAAAGGATGTGAAAGTTTTAAACCTGGAGTAAAGGAAACCTGAACTATTTGTTTTCTGGTTTTTTTTTTTTTTTTTCAGGAAAAGAGTGAACTTCTCACAGTGGTTTTGTTTCTGATCAGAGAAACCTGTATCTGAAGACCTGTTTAAGGTCACCTGTAGCCGGTTGGGGAGAATGCCTTTGCCATTCGGGACCCAGGAAGGGTCATTTGGGACTGATGAGTGCTTCAGCCAGAGACAAAGCAGCATATCTCTGCCAAGAGACCAGGCCTGAAGGAGCCTGTCTCTGTGAGGCACTGATGCACACATTGGTACAAGAGAATGCCTCCACCTGTGCATTGTTCTGGAACTCTGTGTTTTGGATTTTGCTCTGTATCTGCTCTGAAAAAGAAATTGAAGATTCCAGGGAAAGTTGAAACTTCATATTCTAGGAACATAAATAGAAAAGTAAAAGTTTTAAGAAAGAATTATGTGGTGTTAGCTAATAATAGAAGGTATAAGGCATGGAGATGCAATCTTGGTGGATATCAGAAAGTATATGAAAGGAAGAATAGAGGGTTTTTGAATGTTGCAGAAAGTCCGTAGAAATGAAAGTTTTGAGAAGCCTAGTGGAGATCAGACAGAAATTTTTCTCCCTACCTGATCGCTCCAAAATTTGGCTTTCTGAAGGAGTAAGTGATGACATAAGGTTTGTTTGCATAAAACCAATAAGACTAGTCGCTAGTAGTGTTTTTGTTAACCAGGACTTTGACTGGAAAGTCATGCCTGAAAGAGGCACGTCTGGGTTGGTCGTTACCAGAGAGCCCTGAGGAACTAGGATTGACTTGCAAAGCTAGCAAAAGCCCACGAGAAAAGCCTGGTATGTTGGTTAGTTGTGCGGTTCATGGCAGTCTTTCCAGGGAAGGAACGGAGGTTGCTTTTCTGAAGGATGGCCAATGTAAACCTGTAGGCACTATGAAAACCTCAAGGATTTGAGTGAAGCAACTGATATAGGTAAAGCTGGATGGCAGATGTGTGGCTCTGCTTCTGTGCCCCGTGGGGCGGACTGAGAAGTCAATCTAAAGGTTCCCTATGTGAGTTCCAGCAAAGCAGAATCAAAGATCCTAAGTGATCCAGGCTGCTCTTGGTGTGTTTATGCAAATGAACCATGAAAAATTGAAAGCAAGACTCAAAGTAGTCCCTTTAATAACAAAGAGGGTGATCTTAAGGAGAAAAATTGTAGTTCAAGGAAAATCACAATGCTCAGTATTGGACATCAGAATGACGTAGCTAGCAGTCTTGAAAGTCTGTTTTCATTTGAAAGTTAGAACTGAGTTTGTAATATCACCAAAGATGTACAATTTACAGGTATGGAGAACCTGTCTAATTTCCATTACAAATGTCATTGCAGGAAGAGCCTTGCAACTGAATGTCTTCCCAAAAGACAGTCTCACAGGCACAGAGACTGGTTTGTGGACTATTGTGTGAATTAACCTGTGTGTTCTTCTGTTTTCGTAGGACGTAAGCTTATGAGTTCATAACCTGAGTGATTGGTTGCAATATAGGTCCCACTTAAGGAGCCCATTTTCATCATTGCCCCCTGAAACTCTACGGTTTGGCTGAACTGAGTGGTCGGAATATGACCAGGATGCCAACTGTCCAGTAATGCCAGCCTTTGGACACCGAGCCTGAAACTTCCTGGTGACAGCCAACTGACCAGGATTCTGTAAGGTCCTTCGCTTTACAGGGAGGACTCCCTCTGTGCTGCACCCATCCCCCTTCAGGGCACCCCTGACCCATGGGTAGGTAGGACAGCATCCATGTCCAGCCGGAAGTAGTTACGAGAAGATGAGACCTTCGTCCATTGTCCCTTAAAAAATTTAAAGTGGGTGTATATCTGAAATGAGAGATCGTTACAGGGTGCAGCCAAGGGGGGGACCCCAAATAGGCATTTAAAATAGGGTCCAGAACTCAAGGCATCCAGGAGATTTTAGGATGTCTTCACCCCTTCCCCTATGGGTGTAGGTTAGGGGAAGGGACACACGGAGCGAGAACATGTGGGGCTGTTTTGTGCAACAACAGCTTTGCAACTGATCCATGGTGTGGTCATTCGACATACCTATAGCCTTAGCCTGGTCGCTTGGGTATGCTGAATAGCTGTGGCCAGGCTCTGGGCCAGGGGGATGAAAAGAAATGTTTCCCGCCCAAGATGTGACTGTGTGGGGCAGGCCCCTCGAGTTGCAGCACCTACATGGGAGCTGGGAGAAAATTGGCTCCATGACATGGGGTCACACCTGACCAGACCCATGATGGCAGCCGGATGGGAGCGAGTACTGGCCCGTCCAGGATCTGTGGGCCATCGACACAGCAGCTGTCACCCTCCACCCGGTCGTCCCAAACCTGTACACCCTCTGAGCCAGCTTCCCCCAACAGCAAGGTGGTTCACCTGCCTTAATCTGAAGGATGCCTTTTCTGCATTCCTGTGGCACCTTCCAACCAACCCATTTTGCCTTTTAAATGGGAAAATCTACACACTACGGTCAAGACTCAGTTGACCTGGACTAGACTGCCCCAGGGGTTTAAGAACTCCCCAACCTTATTTGGGGAAGCCCTAGCAAGAAACCTGAAGCCCCTCGCTGAGGGAGAGCCGGACCTGATGATTCTGCAGTATGTGAGCGACCTCCTCCTGGTGGCCCCATCCCAGGAATGGTGCTGGGAGGGAACACACACACTGCTGAAGCACCTGGCTGAATCATTTTACTGAAGTCAGGCCTAGCCAAGGGTTTAAATACCTCCTGGTGATCATGTGCACCTTCTCTGGATGGGTTGAGGCTTTCCCCACCAGACGGAGAAAAGCCAGAAAGTCACCTGAGCCCTCCTGAGAGAGGTCATCCCGAGGTATGGATTGCCTCTGACCATTGGAAGTAACAACGGGCCGGCCTTCGTCTCACAAGTAATCCAAGAAACAGCCAAACTTCTGAACATCACATATAAACTGCACACTGCCTATTGACCCCAGGGTTCTGGGAAGATAGAGTGAATGAACTGAACTCTTAAAGAAACCTTAGCTAAATTTTACCAGGAAACCTGACTGCCCTGGACGGACTTGCTACCGCTAGCTTTGCTTAGGGTTAGAAATGCCCCTAACCCCTCAGGATATACTCCATATGAACTAGTTTTTGGTAGACTTCCCCCAGTTCTTAGCATACAAAAGGGGGGATTCTGGTTGCAAGGTGAATTAGGGCAGACAAAATATCTCCAGAAGCCAGGGGAAACTTTAAGAAAGATAAACAGGGCAGGTTTGGGCCAGGGACCCTTACCCCGAGAGTGGCCAGCACACTCCTTTAAACAGGAAGTTATATATGGATAAAGGACTGGAGAAAGGAGCCACTTCAACCTGTGTGGACTGGGCCACATTTGGTGTTACTAACCACTCCGACTGCCCTTAAAGTTACAGGAGTCACCCCTTGGATCCACTACAGCCAGGCCAGAGCAGCAGCAGATCCTGAGGACCTGAGGACTAGGCCTGCACTTAAACTACCCACGCTGAGGCTCCGGAGGATGCCAACCAGTAAAGAAGACACCAAGGAATGGACCATTATTCTGCAGGGTTCCTGACTTTGATCGACACTTTCACAGGAGTATTGGGAATTGGACTAGTGACTGTGGCCCCTGTAGAATAGAATCCCGCAGAACAGATCGCTCTAGGAATACTTTGTCTTTGTTTGGTCTCTGCATTTGGGTTTATTGTATGCTTTGCTTGACAAATGCGGTCCCTGACTCAGCCCCAGCCTGCAAATGTAATACCCCCAGGTGTAGAATTATACTCAGTGATAAAGTGGTCTCTTACTATCTCCCAGGGTCAGCTTTCAGCTCCTCCACTGGCATGCCATCAGGTTGCGTTTCACCACAGCAATCCCTCTGCCCTTGGAGAGGGAAGGTATACCAGACTGGAGTGATATCCAGGACCATAGAATACCAGACCCGGAGGTGTCAGGCATATGGGACCCTGCATCCTCTGGCCCTTGGTCCAACAGCTGGAGACCACGGTAACTCATAGGGCAGCTGCCAAAGTGTTAGCTCTCCAGAGATACCAACACCAGTATCAGCAGTTGCAACCTTCCCCAGCACCTCAGCTGTATAGTCAGGTATATAGTGATGCTAAAGGGGTAAAAGCACCTTATAGCATCAAAGGGGGGAATGTGGCAGGCAACCCCCATGTTAGGCTACTTTGTACTTTGTAACTTCCACGTTAGGACCCTGTGCTTCTGTGCTAGGACCCTGCGCTTTGCTCCTTTGTCTCTCATATAAGGTAGTTAGACCTAACTTCCGCATTTAGCTTCTGTAACCTTGCTTTGCCACATAGGCAGGGGGTTCAAGGCTATTTAAACCCCGGAAAGTTAGAGATCGGGGCTCTGGATTTGGGTTTTCCCCCCTAAGCCTGAGCGTAGTGAAGAATCGTGCTCCGCCGTCTCTCCCGCGTGTGGGTTATTTCCTGCAGCAGTGCAGCGGTCAGGAGGAGTCTCCTCAGAATGTGTCCCCCTGGCCTGCAGATTATTTTGAGCTGAAATCAAAGCCCAATAAACTCAGGAAGAGTTTTTTTTTCCTACCCACTTTCCTTCTTAAAAAGATTCAGATAGGAAAGCCTGCTTCAGGAAGGGAGCTTCGGCACCATCACCTTCACGTGTTAAGGATGGTATGTAGTCCTTTGCATTCTCTTCTGCCCACTGTTTCTCGTTGCCCAGCAAGAGTTGGTTTGACACTTTCTTTGCTACCTGTGCATTGCCTATTTTTTCTTAGAAATCCCAGATCCCTCCCTCCTTTTCTGCTTTGTCCAAAAGGACATATATACCTCATTTGGCCTCACTGTCATTGGGATTTTCATTCTTATTTGAATTCCCCCTGTGTACACATTAAAATTTGATTTTCTCCTGTTAATCTGTCTCTGTTAACTTGATTATTAGCCCAGCTAGAACTTAGAAGGTGGAAGAAAAATTATCTTTTTGTGCTCCCGCAGTAGGCACTCAGTGAGTGTTAGCTGTGACAGAAAGGACCCTGCATCTCAGGGCTTGGACCCATTTGTGGGGTAGAGAGGTGTGACTTGTCACAGGGGTCCTTGCACATATTACCATGGCAAAAGCAGCTAGGGTAGCAGCCTTACTCTGGGGGTGCTCTTCAAAATACAAGCAGAGCTTCTTTCTAATATTTGGCCAAAGTTCAGTGACATCAGCTTCTCCTCCAGGAAGCCCTCCCTGATGGGCAGGCTGGCCTATTCTTGCTCCCTGCTGTGGGGTCCCAGCCCCCACTACTGATGCCACCCTTTGGCCTCACACAAAGCGGGCACCAGCAGAGGCAGCAGCCGGGTAGGCAGGCTCGGTGGCTTTCAAGAAACTGGAGCTCCCGGGAGCCTGAGCTGGGCTGGTCCGCTTTGAATGCTATTTGCATTGCAATAGGCAAGCCTAGCCTTCAATACAGGCCCCTTCTCTTTTGACAGAACAGCCTCACAATTGCCTATTGACCGGGCACCTGTTCCTGCCCCAGACATTATGCAAATATCGGCCAGGAGCGAAGCCGCCAGCCCCCAGGGCCATTGTGCATTGAACCCTGATGGCGCCCTGCCAGCTCCCAGCCGGCCTTTGTCCCAGGGCTGCGCCAAGTCACCCCCGTTTCCCCCCACCTCGAGGTGCCCCGCAGAGGACCTGCCTGCTGACAGTTACTTGGGTCCTTGCACCTGAAGAAAGACCCTGTGAGCTGGAGGCTGGCCCATGCTGAGCTCAGGCTTGGGGCATTGGAGGCAGCCCGGGGCCCAAGGGGCCCTTTACATCCCTGGGGACTGCTGAGAGGGGCCTCCTGGCAGGTGGAGGAGGGGGCAACCATGCCATCTGGGGGAGGGGGGATTATAATAATCACTTTCACATCTGCTGAGGGCCTTCCAGTGTGCAAAACCCTTTCGTGGCTGTTCTCCCTGCAAGGCACACCTGCCCCTTGAGGAGGTGGGCAGGCAGGGGCTCTGTGCTTTTCACACAGGAGATGTAGGCCGCTGGTGGGGAGCTGGCTGATGCCACACACAGTCAAGGGTATGGAGACTCAGACCTAAGATTGTGTCTCTGCCTCCTGGCCTTTGGGCACAGGGCTTCTCTGGTCTCCTTGTCCACCTGTCCTTGCTCATAGCTGTGACATAGGAGCCGCCAGTGAGGGCCTTGCACAGCATGGCTCCAGCCCACCTTCTTTTTATGGTTTCTTCGTTCTTTTCTATACTCTCAGCTTTACCTTCTGTCACCTGACAAGTTCTCAAAGTATGATATTGGGACCTACAGGATCAGCATCACCTGGAACCTCTTAGAAATGCCAGTTCTGGGTCCCAGCCCAGACCTGCTGAATCAGAGGCTCTGGGTCTGGGTCTGTGTTCTGATGCATGGACAAATCTAAGGACCACCGACCCAGATGATCATTTCCACTCCCTTCTGCATTCATGCTTGGCTGACACTGTGTCTTCCCCCATAGCTTAGCCCCTCTTCTCCAGACCACCATTCCTAACTTCTCTTCTAGGCTCTGGCTGTTGGGCTCAGAGAACATGATTGAGCACCTTCCTGGCCCCAGGCTCAGAAGAGCCAAATGAATGAGGCACACCTTCCAGATACTTGGTCTACTGAGAGCACAGCTACCTGTGTCCTTCAGTTATTCCAAAGCAGCGTGCTAGGGCTTTGGTAGAGGTCAGCGGTAGAGTGGAGGGGTGCAGGGGGAGAATAGCCTAAGACCTCTGGGAAGGCCTCTGCTGTATGAGTGTGCTGCATACATGGTCCAGCTGGGGTGGTGGTGGGAGAAGAAATGATATTGAGGTCACTCGAGTGTCACAATCTCCATGAGCTTTCACTTTATATGGTAAATGGCTACTTGTGTCTAGGGGAGGCTCATACTTTAGAAGGCAGGATGGGTGGAGGCTGCTGAGACATCCTGGAGATGGGAGTCAGAGCAGGTGGAGGCTGCTGCAGTTGGCAACACCTTGCAAAGGTGTTGAGAATGCTTTCCAATTGCTGTGGGGCCATGAACCTGTAGCTGCATCAGCAGACATCCTTGGTTGCATGGGACCCCTGCTCCTGACTCCACCCCCATGCCCAGTTCAGCTGTTTCCAGGCTTCAGAAGAGCCATCAGGATGGGAAATAAGGGCAGGAGCAGGGCAAAGTATGATTGTGGCCCTGGGCATCATCCAAGCTGCCCCCTGCCAGCCCTTTGTCCCTGACAATCTTTCACCCAATGCCAAAGTGCTTTAAAGAGTTTGGTCCAAGGCAGGGTAATCTGACCATGAGAAGTCAGGGCAAGATTTTCAGAGCCAAGTGTTGGTCTAGTCTCACAATTTGTCTTCCTCAAGTGCTGTCAGAATACTCTTTGCCTAAAAGACAAATCTAAAAGAAAAGTAAATAAAGTCAGGCCTTCGCAAACCATGTCCCTCAGTGCAGCATCAAGGCCCTTTAGGATTTGGCCCCACAGCCTCTCCAGCCTGCCTCACCCCTTTGTCATTCTGTCACACCTCTAAGGCTCTGTCAGGTGAGTCCCTCTACCATAGGGATGAGGCGGAAGGTGTTGTTGTTTCAACACTCCTTACTTTTGTATTCAGTGGATTAACTTATACTCATTTTTAGACTCTGCTTAAGTGTCTACTCATTAGAGACTCTGCTCAAATGTCTCCAACATTGGGAAGGTTTCCCATTTTTCTATTAATAAAACATTTATTAAATACCTTCTGGATACCAATAATCTGGGCTTTAGGAGTAAGGTACTGAGTGAGAAATTGGCCATCTCTCAAGAGATTCTCAGTCTAGTGGAGAACACAGGCTGGACAGACCTGAATGAGGGGGCCTGGGGAAGGAGGGCTAAAGGAATTTGAGTGGGCTCTGATTAGTGACTCCCCAACATACAATTTGATTATGAATAAATCCAAAGTAAGTTGAAAATATTGTAAGTCAAAAATGCATTTAATACACATAACCTATTGAACATCACAGCTCAGCCCAGACTACCTTAAATATACCCAGAACACTTCTATTAGCCTGTAGTTGGGCAAAATCATCTAACATAAAGCCTATTTTATAATTAAGAGTTGAATATCTCATGTAATTTATTATGTGTATCACTTTCGCACTATCATAAAGTCAGAAAATTGTAAGTCAAACCATCAGAAGTCGGCGACTGTCTGTAGTTCAGTGAGCAGAGGCATGAGGGAGGGAGGAACTCAGAGTGACTGCCACATTTCTGAGTGTGCAGATGGCAGTACTACCCCTGAGATGGAGAGTGAGGCAAGCTGGGATCAGGTGGGAAGTTGGTGCTTTGGGTTTTAACTGAGCCAAGTTTGAATTGTCCATAGCACAGGCAGAAGGAGATGCCTGCTGGCAACGGGATGAGGGGCCTGGCCTTCAGGGAGGGTTGGGCTGAGATTGACCACTGGCACCAGAGTACTGAGATGGTAGGGGGCTTTGGACAGACCCTCCTGCCCCCCGCCCCCCAGGAGAGTCATGGCAGCATCTGCTCTGTCTTTTGGATTCCCATCCTACATGTTGCCCCTCCTCATAGCACAGAGCATGCTGCATCCTGTTTGGGTGGCCCCCTGGGATGAGAAGCACCAGGGAAGCAGGGGTGAAAGCCTGGTTTCTGGATTACTGGGGTCTATGAGCTTGCAGGTGTCTTTGTGCCTTTGTAGCCTCACCTGTGTGACCCCATGTTCACTTGTGTCTTTGAGGAGATACCTAAGAGCAGCATATTGGAGGAAAGGGGTCCTCATGATATAGGTGCTGCCAGCGCTGTGCTCCTACATAACAGCAGCTAGGAAGAGCACCACCCTGAGAGGAAGGTGACACTGCCCCCGCCTCACAGAGGAGGAAACTGAGTCTCAGGAAGGAGTGATGTTTGCTGGTTGTACTGTGATGTTAGAGCAGCATTGGCACTTCAAGAGAGTGAAAGGCAAAGATCTACTTTTGCTGATGGAGGAGCAGGGTCCAAAAAGGGGGGAAGCCACCTGCCCAGACTCACACATGGAAATCATGTCCTGATTCTTGGCTGAGTGCCTGTTCTGCTGCACTGTTCCATCGTCTAGGATGGATGACATCTGTGGCAGGCTTGGGCTTCTGACCATTAGGAGAAAGAGCCCTGTCAGGCCTCTGCAGATGCCTGGCCCAGACCCCCAGCCTTCTGGGCACTCAGTAGAATGTATTGGGGAACCATCCACTCAGGATTGGTTCTACGTCATAGGCATCAGCTGAGAACCTGCTGGGCACTGGCATAGGATGTGCTTTGGTACAGGTTGTGCTAATGAATCTCCTCAGCAACTTAAGAAGCAAAAGTCCTTCCTCCCCTCTGCAGACGAGGAAGCTGAGGGCAAAGGCATTGAGTTCTGGTGCACATCTCTCAGGGGTGGGGGAAGCAGGGTTTGAAGTAAGCAGCCAGACACCCTTTTCCTCTATGCATCCCTGAGTACATCTCCTTGTCAGTCTACACAGACCCTAGTTTCAGAATGGGACCTCTGGGATCCCCTCAGCTCACAAATTTGCTTCTCAGGCTCCGCTGTGGGATCCTCTCCAGTGGGTTCATTTCCTCCTGGCCCTGGCAAGAGGAGACAGCTTTGGATTGGGTGGCCCAGAACTAGACCCAGCTCTGACACCATGTCACCCAGGTTCCCTGGCCAGGTCCTTCTCCCTCTTGTGGTCCCAGTTTTCCCTCATGCCCCATGTTGAGGGTGGGGCTGCTCTACATTTGCAGCAGTTGCCTTCAGCTCTGGCCTCCTCCTACTGTGAGCTGGCAGTCCACGGCTGCAGAGAAGATCATGGCTTGCTCTCTGTGGAGCTTTGTGAAATGGTCCTTGGGAATTGTGATTCAGGCTTCCCCCTTTCCTGGTCACCGCCCCTGATTTACAATCCAGATGAATCGAGCGTGGGTGGAGGATAATGGTTGGAACTCCCTTCTCTGGACTGTCACAGATAAAACCACCTGGCTGAATGGGCTCTTGGACAACTCTTCAAAGGTGGCATAAAGCCAAGAGGGGACCTGTGAGCTTTTGACCCTCAAGAGGTGTCCCCTCCCCTTCTATGGCTTATTCATTTTCCAAGGGCCTTGCACTGTCCTTCCCCATGGACAGCCTGCCAGCTTTCCTCGTCTCTACTTTGGCCACCGGCTCTCCTGGAGCTGAAGGGCTCAGGCTGTGTTCACTTTGCTTTCACAACCAGACTTCAGCATACTTAGGGCCTACTATGTACAAGGCCCATGGGCCAAGCCCTTCTTACACACTTATGCACTCTCTTTTTACCAGGTGGTTGGTTTCATCTGTGCATTTACAAGGGCAGAATCTGAGGTTGTGCAGTGAAATGAGCAGTGTGGGCTGTGAACTGGTGTGACACAGAGCCGAGGCTGGGACCAGATCTGCAGCCTCCTTTCCTTGTCAGTCTTATAATTCCTTTATAACCCGTTAATTCAATTTTACCATGCTAAGGAACGGAGAGCTCCATAATGACTTCCACTGTGTCTGAAATAGCTCCTCTCAGTTCTTAGCAACTAGGAAGGTGCCGACCCCAAACAGGGTCTACTGAGAAAAGTGTCCACTGCTGTGGCACTAATGCCAGTTATTGTCCATGCGTGAAGGACCCAACATTGGTTGTGGCCTTTAATTCTGGCTGTAGTGCTCAAGAAAATTCTGCAAACAATCGTCTGAGTCTAGTCTACCTGCCTGTTTGGGTTTAAATCCTGACCCTTCATAAATAACTGTCGGACTCTGGGCAAGTTAAACTCTCTGTGCCTCAGTTTCTTCATCTGTCCAACAAAGTTAATAATAGCATCTACTCCATAGGGTTCTTATAAAGATTAAATTTGTATGCATAGAATGTATGGAACAGGTTTTGGTACATTATAAGCCTTAATTAGTGGTAGTAGTAGTAGTAAGGGACTGTTCTGGGTCTGAGAACACTGGGCGACTGTCCCACTTTTTGTTTTTTGTTTTTGTTTTTGTTTTCATTCTTGCTAAAAGGCTCAGGGCCTTGGGCCCAGCTGGGGAGCTGTGGCCTAGAGATCCTGCTTGTTTTATCCTTCCCTTCTTCTCAGCCCTGCACAGCTACCCCTGGGTGGGTACACAGAGAGTGAGAGGGACCATCTCTGTGTCCTTGGTTCCCAGGAATCAGTTGGGGAATACATGCGAGGACCAGAAAATCCCAAGATAATGTTAGCCAGATCCTGTGCTCAGAGCAGCCCTGGCTGTGATGGGTTCCAAATGGTGCACAGAGGCCTCAGTGTTTAGGAGCAGCTGGGGCATCTGTAGCCTTGCTTGGGGCCTGGGAACTGCTGCTTGAGCCAACACGAAACATAGCCTGAGACACCCAGGAAATGGGCTGAGGCCCACAGACTCTTCTTCCCCTCCTGCCTGGCCTCTGGTGTGGGCTCTGAACTGGGGTGACAGTCACATCAGTCAGCAGTCTGAGTGGCAGTACAGTAATTTATTTTGAGGACCCCTAACCAGGTCTGACAAGTGCTCTCTCCTTGTGGTCAAAACAGAGCTCTAACAAAACAAACCAGGCAGGACATCCGGGGTAGCCTCTAGACTGACTTGTATCACCTCTGCCATGGAGACTGCCTTTCTTCCTTTCCTGTTTGCATTTAACCAGCCGTTCCTGAACCCATTCAGCATGGCAGGTACAGATGGGGCCATTGTGGTAAAGCCAGCACAGCCCTTAACCTCTGTCTGGTTCTTCTTGGGGGAACGCACTAGCCAAGTAGGATACAGCATGATATGGTCTGCAAACAGGGAAATACAGTCTTATCCAGGAGCCTAGCCCAGGCTGAGTGTGTGTACGGGGAACCTAGGATGACTTGCTAGGGGAGAGGTTGAGGCTCAGACTTGATGGACAAATAGGAGTCAGCCAGGCAGAGATGGGTGAAATCGAAAGTGACTGAAAAGCCAGAGTTTGAGGGTGAGGAGATAGAGATGGAGATGGAAATGGGGTGGGGTAGGGAGAGAAAGAGAGAGAGAGAAGGATAAGGAAAAGGAGAACAAAGAGAAGGAGGAGGAGGAAGAGGAGAAGGAGGTAGCAGCAGTGGCAGCAGCCACAGGTAGGTTAGTCTGGCATCATGTGTGGGGTGCAGGTGGTGACAGTGTACTGAAGAGGTAGTCAGGACCAGGTAGAGAGGCCTGGGTAGTCACACCATGAACTTTAGACCCTACACTGAGGGCAATAGGGCCTTGAGGGTGGTGGAGTTGTGATAGGTAGACAGGATGAGTTTATTGCTGCTTTAGGAAGACCATTCCAGCTTCTGTCTGAGAAATAATGAAGGGGAGGAGGCAAGCTTGATGCAAGGGAGCATTCCAGAGCTGTTGTTGTCATCCAGGCAGGAGGGGATCATGGCTTGGCCCAAGGTGGCTGTGGGAAAATAGGGGGATAGAAAGATTTAAAAGTCACTTAGTGCTTCATGATTGATTGGATGTGTTAGCAACAAAAAGGAAGAGGGAAGCCCCAAGAGTGACACCTCTCTGCAATATTCCCTCCAAGGTTTGCACAGCCTCTTCCTGCATACTTCCAGTAATAGGCAGCTCACTACCTAGTTGTTTAGCAAGGTAATACTCACTTCATTTTAAATCTGTCTATGTGTGGCTCTTAAAAATTAATCTAGGACTCATCCTATAACAGCCTTCCAGGAACTTGAAGCCAGTCATATAACCTCTCCTTTTCTCTGCCTTCATCTTTTTTGTTGTTGATGTTATGTGAATGTCCTCAGATTTCTCCATCTAATTTGGACACCTTATTCTATTCTATTTTATTTTTGGCAAACAAGAATACTAAATAATGTGTTTACACATTAGAGAGCTACACCTGTCGCGGTGAGTATAATAGCATCACATTACTCAGCATCCTCTCTTCTGGTAGATGATTCTGGGAGGAAGTCAAATTATAATGAGAAGGTCACCTGGTAAGCATGAGAACAGATTCAATAGTTAATTCACTGATGTCAAGATGATCAGAATGTAAATAATTTGCCCAAAGTCACACACCAATAAAGGTGATACAAGAGCTCAAGAACAGATCTGTCTGACTGCAGAACCCAACCCTAGCTCCTGTCCTGCTATTGTGCAGTTAAGGGCAGAGAGGAGCAGGATGGGAGGCAGGAGTTCAGATAGGAGGCAAGTGCAGAAATCTAGAGCAGAGCCATGTGGCAGGAGCAGGGAGAGGGAGAGCCTGGGAGGAGGACTGATTGGAAGTGACTTTCTTGGGGCATAGCTTGGGAGTGAAGGGTTTGGAGAAGCCCTCAATAACCCTGAGGTGATAGCTGAGGTACCAGTGGGTGGTGGCTTTTTTGTTCCCTTAAAGAGTATCCAGAAAGAGTGGGTCAGAAGTGGTAGCAGGAGGAGATATTGAGCCTAGATATGACATGAGGTGTTGGGAGTACTTGTGGAACTCACAGAAAGTGGCCCAGAAGGGAGCCTCACTGTCATTCCTGCTTTTCCAGTGCCTCTGAGAGCAGGGCCCTGCAGGCTGCTCTACAGCTGGCCAAGCACTAGGCCCAGGACAAAGCACCTGACCACTCTGGCCCAAGGCTGCTCTCTATGCGGGCTGCTCACCAGCACAGCCCAGTGGCTGCTAGCCCCCACCTGGGACCACATGCCTCTCACTACTCCACAGGGCCAGACCACAGTCCCCAGAGGCTCACTTCCAGGAATCACTACTCTGCCAGTTATTAGCACTTCCAGGACATCTGGGGACAGTGGAGCTGTCCCTCTGGAGTCAGGCTGGCTGATGTGGAAGAATCTAGGTCAGAACAAGCCTGGGGAAGTTCAAGTCTTAGGCAGCTCATTGCAGCCATGTAAGAAGGCAACCAAGCAGTGCTGGGTGCCTTCTGATGCTGGAACATACTGCACACAGATGCTCTGGTCAACATTGGCTGATATACTGTAGGGAGGTAGACCTGACAGCTGTGTGACCTTAGATAGTCTCTCAAGCTCTCTGAGCCTCTACCTTCCTCCTGGGCAGAGAGAAATAATCACCCCTCCTGTCATTTCCTTTGCCTTCTTCACACAGTTGTTGTCAAGAGCAAATGAGGTAATAATGGCAAAAGTGTGTTCTCAACTGTACTGCAGTGCTGAGTGAGATGTAAACAAACTCAGCCCACGAGAGCACGCATGCATGTGTGCACACACACACGGGAGGAGGGGGGAGGGAGAAAGACAGAGAGAGAAAAGAGCTGTTGGGCAAGGAAGAAAGGCAGGGAGAAATGGGAAAAATCAAGAGGTGATAAAAAGAGGGTCTGGGGACAGAGGGGCAGATGGAAGATATGTGGGCAGGGTGGGAGGTAGGAAATGGGCTGAGGCTGAGAGCCTGGCTGGCCCTTGCTTCTGAGTGAGGTGCTGCAGCCTCTGGCCCTGGATTCCCTGCTCAGTGGGTCCTGCTCAGAGCAGGGAGCCAGGTGTCTCAAGGCTACCTACAGGTGAGGAGGTCTTGCTGTGTCCCCAAACTCACCATAACCAGTGGACACACCCCAGACCTACCCTCAAAGAGGCCAGTGAGAAGTCTTGAGCTTTGAAGTGAAGCAACAGGCCACCCAGCTTTGGTGGGCCCTGCTTGGAGGTGGGTGTGATAGCAGGTGTCTGGGCAATGGCCTGGCCCTGCATTGCATCTGCTGAATGGCTTTAAGCAGAGTTCTCCTTTCTATGCCTTAGTGTCCCCTTTGCAAAATGGGTGCTATCTCAGGACCCTGACAGTGAGTTCAGAGGTGCAGGCAGGCTGGTTTCATGCCCTTTTCCTTCAATGAGGGCAGTCATGGCCTTTGTGCATTTTGCAATGATTATTTTAAAGCTGAGTTTACCTGTCTTCCCAGTCCCTGCTTACTGTGCTCATGGCATTTGTCCCCCAGTTCCTCCAACTCCTTGACTCAGTCTCCTCATCATACTAGGTCCAGGAAAAGCTAGGACCCTAGTGACAGCCCCAAGGGGCAGTATTATGTTGTAAGGAACTGGGCCAGGACCCAAGACAGCTAAATCACTGTTGTCTGGGACCTGAGGCTCCTGAGAGAGGTGCTTGGGGAGCCAGGAGACCTATACACAGTCTTTTAAAGAGGAGGCCCCTGCTTACTGAGGAATCCATGTCAAGAGCTCATATTGGGCTGAGGCTCTGTGCAAAGGTCAGGAGAGGTGAGTGGGAGTGGAGTGGGGTAAATGTCACAGTATCCTCTTTCCTTCAGTGGGAGCCCCCTTGTATCCAGGGCTGTGGCCAGATTCCTGTGGGCAGGGCTGGAGAGATGCACCACACTGTCACCCATTCCTGCCCAGGCTCCAGACCTCCCAGATGTGACAGCCAGCAGCACCTCTGGCTGGAATGATATGGGGCCTCTTGAGGGGTAGGAGTCAAGCTACCCTTTGGCTTTTGGGGAAGGAGAACATCCTTTTTAATGGAAGGTGCAGAGATCACATCTCCTGTCCAAGGTCAAGCTGCTAGGTGGTCTTTTCTAGAACCAGGGCAGAAATGCAAGTCTCTGACTTGAGACAGTTGGTGACAGTAGCCTGTTCCAAAGGTCTATTTAAACCAGATGGGACGATGCCTTTCCTGAGGAATAAAATATGGAGATATTGGGTGCAGCAAGTTCTTGGAGCAGGACTAAAGAGGGTGATGGTGGTGGTGTTTACAGTAGTGATGATTATGATGCTAGCCATAGTGTCTGGTCTTCAGCTCAGAACCCAACTGAAAGAGGCAGGATGAGCCTGAGTCAACCTCTGCTGAATTTCTCTAGTTCAGGGCCTGGCACTTAGCAGGTGCACAAAAAATATTTGTGAATAAATGAATGGATTCACTTCTGTGCTGACGGTCTGGAAATGGCATCAAAGGTGGGAAGTTCAGGCAGGTGGAGCCAGCACCATGGCCTAGAGTGTTGGAAACCCTCTGTCACCTTCTGCAGCCCCTTCCACAAGGCACGACTTGGGAGGATAGAAGGATGATTGTGTTTGAGGAGGAAGCAGGGAGGTAAGAGACCTTTTTTTCTCCTACACTGACTGTCATGGCCTCTCCTATCTTTTGGAGCTTGACACTAAGAAAGTGGCTGATTCAGACCTGGACTGGACTCCAGATAAAGGATATGATACTGGGTTGGTTATAGGTACAGTTGGGAAGAATTCCTTCCTTTTCCCCCTGCCTCCATTTTTGTCAACTTTCTTACCCATTCCCTATTTAGTAAACTTTCTTCAGGCTCCTACCCTATGCCAGGCCAGTGCTGGGATGGAATAGTGGCAAGGCTGAAACCAAGGAAGGGGATACAGTCCATGGGTCACGGGAGCTCACTGGCTGGTGGGGGGTTGACCACAGCCATAGTGTTGTCAGCTGCTGTCAATATGACTGGATGGAAGGTGGGAGTTAAAGCAATGGCTCTGATCCCAGGTGGGGAGATTGATTCTTTCTTCCTAGATGGAGGGAATTGGACCTGGGCCTTGAGGGATTAGTGGGATTCAGGAGTGAGAGAAGGGGATGGGGATGCCAGGGTGAGGGATATGTATGCACTGAGACAGAGGGGGAATGGTACAGTTGGCTCATGACAGGGTTTTGTGAGATAAGGCTTGTGTTGCTGGTGGGAGATGGGGTTGAAACACTAGGTTGGAGTCATATTGTGAGTGCCAAAAACCAAGGCATTTGAACTGTTTTCTGAGGGCAGTGAGCAGTCACAAACCATTATGTTCATGATCATAGCTGTGATTCAGAAAGAACACCATGCCAGGTAAAGTGTTGGTTAGCAAGGGCATATATGGAAGATGGGAGACTGAGGAAGGGATAAGGATAGTAATGATAATGATGATGATGATGATGATGGCAGTGAAAATGATGGGTGATGGTGGTTCTGATGATGGTTGGGGTGATGACAGTCGTGGTGATAATCGTGATGCTGGTGATGGTGATGGTGTGGGGTGATGATCATGCAATGATATTTGCTGCTGCTGGTGGTGATGATGGTAACAGTAGTGATGAAAGTGCTGATAAATGATGGCTAGAATGATGGTGATGGTGAGACGGTGGTGATGGAGCTGATGGTAGTGATGATGGTGGTTGTGATGATGGTGAGGTGATGGTGAGCCCTAACCAGAACAACAGAAGTGAGATGAAGAGGAAGAGTTGATTTCAAGGCATTTGATTTGGATGGGAGTGGGTGTGAGGAAGAGAGATGACCAGAGTTTCTGGTTTGGTTGCTAGAGTGGATGATGGCCCTCATCCTGAGATGGGAACACAAGTATGAGTTGGTTTACAGGGGAGAAGTTGGTTTTTCTCTTGAGCAAGTCATGTCTGAAATGCCTGGAGCCTGTAGGGGAGCTGTCCAGTGGGCAGCAAGCACTCAAGTGAAAAGCTCAGCAAGACAAATGTTTGAAAATCATTGGCTAAGCAGTGGGGGCAAAGAGGTCCCTAGGACGATGTACAGAGGAACCAGAGCAGGAGTCAGGGTGCTTGTGACTACTTCACATTTGAGAGGTGAGTAGAAGAGGCAGAACTAGGGGTGGGAATTGCAAAGAAAGCCAGGGATCCAAGGAAGAACAGAAGCTGCCCAGGGGCTGGTGTTGGGTACTAGGATTAGGCTTCTGCTCCCCACTCGCTTCTCCCAGAGGAGAGAGCATAGTAAGATGATATTTGAAAATAGAATTCTGTGCTAAAAAATTCTTTCCTAATACAGGTAGGGAAAGTGAGGTCTAGAGAGAAGGGATATGCCTACATGACTCATCATGGTGGCAGATTCAGGCCCCCTTGACACCAGTCCAGACCTCTGCCTTGTGACATGCTGCTTCCTGTACTCTTGGGGAGATGTGGCTGGGGGCTGATACCATGTGGGCTCTCGTCTCTCCTCTCCCTCAACCTGCCTTGCATAGTCCTTAAGGCTGTTTGGAGAGGGGTGTTAGGTGGGCAAGCCCCCCAAAATGAATATGGACTGGGGCATGGAGAAACTCCCATAACCCCTAACATTGCCTGAACCTGGGCGGCCGTCCAGCCTGGGCATGGCACCCAGTTTATGCAGGGCTGTGCTGTGGGGCCCGCGTCTCTGCCTTGGAAATGGCAGCCTGGCCTGTTCTGCCCTGTTCTGCTGCAGGCCCTCCCACGAGGCCGGAATATCCTCAGGAAGTGGGTTGCTTCTCTCCAGGGGGTGCTTCTGGATTTCCTTTTGCTGCTTCAGCCAGATGTTTTGCAATGAGTTTAGAGAAAGTGTTCATTCTGAGAAGAATTGAGGAGTGGAATGCTCCTTGCCAGCAGGGGTGAGAGAGCTCAGGACTGCCTTCTGGGGTGGGGTGGGATGGGGTGGCAGGGGCTACCTGGTTACCTGGCTACCCATTCTTCAGCCCTCAGGGACTTTGGCCTCATAGTTGTTTATCTGTCTGCTTGTCTATCTGGATTAGAGAAACTAGCTGGCTCATACCAGTCCCTCAACTGTTTGCCTACTATAAGGCAGCTTGAGCTTGTTTTATTTTATTTTTGAATATGACTCAAAGATGATTACTAAATGGAAAGGTATACTCACCTCCAACCCTGCTTCCTCCACCATGTCTCCTTGCCCCCACAAGTAAAGCTTCTCAGTGTTTTTTATTTATTCAGGGTTTCTATTTGCCAAAATAGGCACCTACGTATCTATATTTTGGATCTCCCTCATTTCTTATTCCAGCAGAATCATATTTGTATGCATTGCTCTGCACCCTTTTTTTCTCATTGAACCTGGATATCACTCCATGTTGGTAACTTTGAGGTCTGCATGGTACTCTGTTAGGAAGGGTTGTGCCTTAGTCATTTCAGGCATTTGAGTTTTTAAACACAGGCACCTCTGAGTAGTGTGCTGATTCCCAGCCAGGCTTTCTTTACATTTGTTTCCCAGGAACCCCACCCAAAGGTGTGAGAGTCTTCCCTCCTTTTGTACTGCCCTGCTAATGTCCATTGTTTCCCATGATCTCCCTCATTCGCTGCCTCCATCCCATCTGGGTGTCATTGCTGGGCACCTATTTCAGAGGAGAAAACTGAGGAACTGAGAAATCAAGTAACACATCTAACAGGATAAGTAGTTAGGTGTGGTAGGTAAAGTCTGGGATTCGAACCTGAGTCTAGAAGCCTTCCTTTTCATGATGTCACAGTACTGGGGAAGATAGAGCTACCTAGTCATCCATCTTCAGGAATCGTGGAGCACTTGAGCCCAGAGAGAAGTGGTGACTGGGTCAAGGTCACACAGCCATACATCAGTGTTTCACTGAGGGTGAGAATTGCTTCTTCACCAGGCCAAATACCTGAGCTCTTCCATAGGTGAACGGCCACCCAGAAGAACTCTTCTATTTGCCGGAACTATTGGGCGGAAAACTTCAAGCCCATAATAGCTCTTCTGCCCATATATACTCAGAAGCCCACTGCTAAACCATTTATATGATTCTTTGTCCATATGGACACCTTGTGGCAGGAGAAAGAAGGGAAGAGGTCACACAGTATTCCCGCAGCAGAACTGGTGTAAAACCCAGGGCCCTTGACTGGTAGTCTAAGTATTGCTTAGGCCCAGTTTGCCCCAACCTAGCACTCTCCTTACCTGGCAGCACTCAGTCTTTTCCCACATCCTCACTTTGTGGATCTCCCTACCAAACTTCTGCTTGTCTTCTTTCAAGATGACAATTTCTCAGTTCCTCTTGGCCCTTGACCACAGGCCAGACCCCCGCTTTCAATTAGTGTTCATTGGCTAAGACTGGCCTCCACTAACCAGGTGGAGTGGAGTAGCTTGTATATGACATCCTGACAAAACCAGAAGCAGGAATAATACCATGGACAGTGTAAAATACAGGGGCTGTGTACACATGTGTGTGCATGTGTGTGTGTTAGTTGAGGTTCAAACACATCAATCCATAGCTTTCACTCCATGATCTTTCAGTGTTGACCCTTCTGTGCTCTCCCAGAGATAGTTTTAAAGTTCCATATGTCCTGGATGTCCTGGAGATTCCTCTGATGCATCAAGGTAGGAAGTGGCCTGAGGTTGTCAGCCACTTCGGCTGATGGTCTGAATGTGGGCTCAGGCTCCTGGGGACCCTAAGATCCCCAGTAATATTAGGTTGGGCCTTTTGTTGAGTGTGAGATCTTGGACAAATCACTTCTTCCCTCAAGTCTCAGTTTTTCCTTCCCTAAAGTAGGGATAAGAATGACTGTTTGTTTCATTCTCAGGGGCAGTGTGAGGATGAAAAGAGTTGTATGCTTTGGAGGTTGTACCAAGCTCTTCACAATTCTGTGATTTCCAAGTGTTGCAGGTGAAAAAATGTCCCTATATGGTGTCCTATATATTTGTGTAGGTATGCAAACCCGAATTAAATTTTATATAAGAGTGTTTGGGGATTAGGGTCATATATTTGAGCATGTAGACACTTGTGTTAATGGATTTAATTTAATTACAATTGAGTAGCTCTACACGTTACATGGAGCAGAGCAGGGCCTGGTGGCCCTGTCTGTGTTTGAGTCCCAGTTCCACCTCTTGCTTACTGGGTCAGCTTGAAAAGCCATGTACCCTCAGTAGCCTTCATTTTCTTCATCTGTGAAATGGGCCAATGAGAATGACTACCTCTAGGCTGTTGTGGAAATTCGATGGACTAAGCACAGAATGCTGCTGAGACAATGCAAGCTGCACATATTATGCATTATTAGTTCTTCATTCAACAAGAAATGGAGAAATAACGCGAGTGCCACTACCTCTAAGGCAAATTACTATGAAGAGGATGGCAGTATCCCTCACCTCTGACCTTTTGATCGCTTTCCTTTCCCAAATACCCCAATCTGATGACCTGAGTTATATACCTGATACTTGGGGTGGATTTTTCTGCTTGAGAGTGCAGAGGGTTGTGATGGGAGAGGAAAGCTTTTGGACAGACCCACAGAGCTCCTAGCTTCCCTTTCCTGGGTGTATCTTTGTAGTAGAGAAGACTGTCCCATGTCGGGGACCAGAGAATCCCACGTTTCTTATGGAATCACCCACTGTCGGTAGTAGTTCTTCCGGTACTGGTACCAGTGGGAACCTGCAATGCTCCACACTTACCAAGAGGGGCTTCTTCTTCAAGAGAGTTTGGGAAACACTGCAGACAGTGTCTCTCTCCTGGACAGCAAAATGTTTATTGATGTTATAAAGATGCTGTAAAACCTGCAGTAAACAAATAATTTTAATTTAGTTTAATTCAGCATTTCCCAAATGTACTTTTCTTTTGTTTAATCCTGCTGTAAATCTCTGTGGAATGCACTCTGACAAGCACAGATTCACAGAATCAGTAGTATGGAAATCTACAAAACCATGCATCTCTGGGTCACCCTCTGAGCCAGGCAAATGATATGTCATGAGGCAGTGCTTTACCCAGGAGCTTGTGAAAATTCAGATTCCAAGTCTGCAGGTCTGGGCTGGGCCTGCGGTTCTGGATTTGTAGTAAGTTCTCAGGTGACACCTATGCTGCTGGTCCTGGAGCCGCACTTTGAATGGGGAGATTATAAAGAACCATCAACTAGAATGGAATTTTACCTGTGTCCATCCTTTCCACAGCACTTGGAGACCAGTGGCCACCTACAGAAGCTCCCAAATCACACCCTTAGACCGATCAACAGGGAGGTGATCTTGTCTTCCCATGCCAGGCAAGCAGTTCTGTTAGGGATAGTAGAGGCCCAGCTGGGTTAGTGACCAGAACAGATGTAGGATCACAGTTTGGGGATGGCAGTCTTCTGGAGCTCTGCAATTGTAAATGAGTCTGTCTGAAAAGATGAAAATCACGTTGTACTTGTGCCATCTCTCCTCTCTGGGCAAATAAAGTTGGGATTGTTAGTATTTTAATTTATTTATTTATTAAATTTTAAAGAGACATTTCCCCTTTCTTTTCTTGGGTCTGGAGTCATTAAACAGGGATTAGCTAGATAAATAGAGGAAGTGATTTTTAAACTGTTTGCAAACTTAATGCGAAGAGCCCAGCCTCGCAAATTATCACGTCTAATCAGAGGCCCTCGCTTCACTGCTCCAGTAATTGTACTGGTATTAGTCAAATTCTTGTTGTCTCCTCATTAGCCGTGAAAAGGAGACTCAAGATGTACTTCATTAGAGTGTCCTGGAAATATATTACTAATGTGGAGATGGAGGCAGAGGGAGGAGGGGGTGAGGGGTGTGAGCGTAGGGTGGGAGCTTGCAGGCCCACGTCCGGTCCAGGCCCTCACTTGCTCAACTCCAACTCACGCCTCTGGACTGACTTCCTATTTGTGCAACAGGAAAGTGGGCAAGCTGAGAGTGCCCTTTCTGTCTGACACTCTTCAGTCTCTCTGGTCCTAAGCTTTGAGGCTTTGGAGGGCAGTAAGCACTTGATGTTCACTCAGATCTGTGAACTTAGGCTCCCTTAGGGCTAAGAAGGCTTGGGGTGGGCTCTGTCCCATCTGGCTTCTGTCTCTATCACTCCAAGGCAAAGAGCAATGGGCTCATCATTGGCCAGACACCAACATGCAGCTTTCCGGATGTGGTCTGATAGCAGCTGTTATCAATACTTATTCCCACCTCTGTCCTTCCTCGCCTTCTTTCCTTTTTGTTCTGAATGTGTATCTTTTATATCTTCAGTGCCTTCTTCTCTTTCTTTTCCTTTTTATTTTTCTTTTCCTTCTATCTTCTACCCAACAGATATTTATGGAGTGTCCAGTCCTATAGTTAAACTTAAATTTAAATTAATTGAAATAAGATTAAAAAGTCAGTTTCTCATTTGTACTAGCCACAATTCAAGTGTACAATAGCCACATGTGGCTGGTGGCTACTATATTGGACCACACAGGAAGTTCTATTGGACAGCTGTGGTCTAGTCTCTCTGTTACACCCTGTGCTAATCGACATGGGAGTGTGGGTGCTGTGGAGCTGAGGAAGAGAAAATTCTCTCCCCAAGATGCTCACAGTCAAATGGGAGAAACACCACATCTGTTATAGTTAGCTGAAGGTCCAGGTACTGGACTACAGGTATACACCTGGACTTACCTGGAGGGCGGGAATTATCCTGGTGAGTTGGTCAGACTGGCAAGCTGGATTCCCAGTAATCAGGGAATTTTCAGCTTGAGACCTATCCACATTTGTGCTTTTCTTATGGATGAGACTAGCCCTCAGTGCCCGTGGGCTGCAGAGTCCTCATGTCTCAGCTTAGGGTAACTTAACCATGTGTGGGTTAGCAGTGACACTAATTAACATGCAACGTGTCCAACCCCCCACTCCCAGCTGCCACAGAGGCCATTTTGATGTCTGTTTACATACCTCAGGATCTGGCAAGTCTTACCTGGGTATCTGGGATGCTCTACCCAGGTGAGACCAAGCAATGGTCCAGGACCACTCACCATGGTGCTCTTCTTTCCTTTTTCATCATTAACTGTCTTTGGCAGCCAACCCTGAGACACTACATGGGGAAAGGAAATGTTCATGACCTTTGAAATCAGACACATCTGAAGTTGAATTTATGCTGTATCACTTGCCAAAGTTCATTGAGCTACATAAGTCACTCAACAGCCTGAGCCTCAGTTGTGACAACTGTAAAATGGAGATAATATCTACCTTGAAAGATTGTTGTTATTGAAATTAATGAGATGACATGCATCTACCAAGCAGTTGTGGCAGTACATCAATTCTTCTCCCTCCTTCCCTCTCTACTTGCCTCTCTCTTTCCTCTCTCCCTCCTCCCGCCCCCTCCCTCATTTCCACGGCTTCACCTTTGCTCTAGATGGGGACATTGGGTTTCTCCCCTCTTTGGCAGCAGTACTTTGTCTCTCCAGACTTCTGATGCAGACCTGACATCCTCTGTGGCTTGGAATTCAATTTCTCTACCTCTGGAGGACAAAGGGCTGAGTCAGTTCCCTGAAGATACACTCTCAAGGTTCCAAGGAGTCTGGGGGCCTCAGTGCCAGCACTCGGGCTGCTAATGGACTCAGAATGGATTCAGGGCTGATGACATAGCTCTGAAATGTAGAGTTCACTGGAGGAGCATGGTGCTTTTTAAAAATAACTTCCACACAATATGTTCCTTTTAATCAGGAATGGGTTGTCTGCATTTCTGTCTTCTGGCAACTTCCTCTTTGGTCCTACAAAAGCCACTGGAGAATCAGTTAGATTCCCCTGATGCTGAGGGAGGAATAAGAGCCAAATAGGTGGCCTTGGCCTCCCTCCCCACTGTCCTGGGTGGTGTGGAGAGCACAAAGTCCTAGAATGAGTTCACTTCACAAGGTACTCAGATGCTCCCGGCATTGCAGATGCCGACCTGTGCGTGCACAGAAGCCAGAGGTGGAAACAAGGGTGAGAGCTTTGGGCAAGGTGACTTCGGAGGCACAGAGAGATTAATTGACCTACCAAAGGTCACATAACTAGTCAGGTGACCTGGGCTAAACTCTTCTTCCCAAGGTTCTTGCGACACTTGATCCTTAAGCAGTAATTTTCTGTCATTGCCCACTTACCACTGGTGAGACACAGTGGAGCTCGCAGATGGTATATTTCATTGTATGAACTATTATTCCTGGTAAAAAAAGCTTTGTTTTCATGTGGCCATTGCCTTTCCATCCAGACTATCAGCCAAAGGTAATGGGAGAAGATCTGGCTGCCTGTGACCTCGATTGTGTTCTACCTTCTCTCAGAAAACCAGCTTCTTCTTTGGAAAGCTGAGGGTGAGAATGGACCATCTTTGGAATGCTGCTGTGAGGCAGAGAGTGGGTGCCATGCTGGTGTTCAGCAAACTCCTTACTCAAAATAACCCTCATCTAAGGAAAAAGTTATTAGTTTCATTAAGTTCCACAGAGACTGATGGGCTAGACCTGGGTCTCTTGAAGTGCAGTCCTCAGACCAGCACTTCATCATCATCATCTGGGAACTTGTTAAAATGTAAATTTTCAACTCCATCTTGTACCCACTGAATCAGAAATTCTGAGGGTGAGGCCCAACAATCTGTATTTTAATGAGTCTTCTAGGCAGTTCTCAAGCACCCCTCTTTGCCCTCAGTTTAAGACCTCCTGGGCTAGACATTCCATTTCTATGGACCTGGAGAAGGGAAAGAATCATCTTGGATAAGTGTGTGTGATTAGAGAAGTCTTCTAGGGTTGAAGGCATTAGAAATGGACAGTGTAGAGCAAGTAGTTTCTGGGTGCTGGGTGCAGGAATGGGTCAGATTTGACCTTGAAAGCGTTGTCACAAATGCTATGTCTGCAGTGGCTCGGAGAAATCAGGGTGTCCATCCATCCTTTCTTTCAGCCAATATCTACTGAGCTCTGACTCTGTGCCAAGCATTATGTTAAACTCTTGGCTTGCAGTGATGAGAAGACTGGCAATACCCACTTGTGCGATTTGATTAACTAAAAAAGTCAAGGGATTTAACACTGCTTTGATTGAAACAACTTTCCACCAAATATTACTATCCAAAACATTAGATGAAATATTTGTGTGGTATGAAACAGAAGCAATATTTAAATCAAAGGTCTGGTCCCATCACTGAGGAGCTCATAAGGCTGAGTGTAGGAACCAGACATGGTAAGCATGGGACTTCGCCCATAAGGCTGTCATGAATAACCACATTAATTTGTTGAACTCTCAGATCTTCCTACCTCTCCTTCTTATCCATTTTCTGATTTAATCTTGACAATACTGTGAAGTCTGAGGAAATTCAGACTCAGAATTTAAATGACTTGCCCCAAGTTACGAGGGAAAGAGTTACAGAACCATAACAAAACCCAAATCTCTCAAATCCTGAGCTCACTCATGCTGAATTTCATTCATAATGTAGTAAAAGATCAGGAACTGTGTTATCTGAGTCCTTTTCTGGGAGAAACTGGACCCTTCTGGGATGTCTGGACCACCCGCTACACCCATGTGAAGGGGCAGCTATGGCGCTGTTTCCTACCATAAAGCAACCCAGGAGACCCAGCATCCGCTTTCCGGCATGAGCTGTTGCAGGGGACTGGAGACCCTGGGTCTCGCGCCCAAGCACGACTACTCAGAGATCGGAATAAAAACCCCTGCTTTCTTAATACCTGGTGATTACCAAGAATTTAACACCTCACTCACACCAGGAGGTCACTGTGGGGGAAAAAAATCAAAACACGCTGGTGGTAAAAATGTGGCTCTTTGAACAATATTAAAACACTTCAGCAACCTTTCATATAGAATTAATTAACATAAAACACTGCGTCCTCATTGCGGCAGAGCCCTAAAGTGGTTGCCAGAATTTAATTAGACTTAACCTTTTTTCCTACACCAGTACCACTTTATAATAACTGCAAATCATTATTAATTCCTTTGGTGTTCACTGTAATAACATTAATCATGATGAACTTCTTTCTGTTGTAATGTGTATGTAATATGTAATTCCATAGCAATTTAGTATTAGTTAAGGCTAAATTGAAATTAATTTCACAAAAAGATACTATTTGTTATTGGATACTGTATATTCAGAAAATAATATTTTAGAACAATTTATATTAAAGTGGCTGGATTAGGAGACATTTGGTTAACTGCTAAAAGTTCACAGACAGAATTATTTCTTGCTGATTGCTGGCATCTCATATCTCAAGGTACTTGAAATGTTAAACCAGAAAATAGGTAACCTACTGTGGGGTGGCCTTTTGAGATACAGTATCTTACCAATCTGAAGACAGTGTGTTGGATAAGATATCTCAGAGTTGTTTCCAGGGCCTAAACCTATGTATGATTTATTATCTCAGATCTCAAGATTCAAGCCACGTATTTGGGTTCAGTTTTGTCTTCAGTAAAATGGTTCTATCATTCCCTCATGGTAATCTTCAGGGACCCCAAGGATGTGATGGATATGAGAGTAATTTGAAAAATAGGGATAACTGAGAACACACTTGATAGGAAGGAGGTGGCTTGTGTGAGTTTTATTTTATTGTTCTGTTTCATTTAGTTTTGTGACGGCATGTTTGAAAGAAAGAGTGCTGCAAGAGGAAGTAAAGTCATTAGTAAATATCAGGTGTACATGTCAGTGATTTTTAGAAGTCACCTGTATTGGCCTTTGCCTCTGTTGTACCCACCCAGACATTCTTGTGCTGACAGATCTCTGAGGAGCTCTTCTCCACCCATTCATCCGCTCATCTCATCATGCAGGATGGACAGGACAGACCTCTGCCTGTAGGAAGCTGGTGGTCTACAGCAGGGGTCCCTGACCTCTAGGCCTCAGACTGGTACCCATCTGGGCCTGTTAGGAACCCAGCAGCACAGCAGGAGGTGAGCTTGAAGGTAATTCGACTGAATCATCCTGAAACCATCCCCTGGTTTGTGGAAAAATTGTCTTCCGTGAAACCCATCCCCGATGCCAAAAATGTTGGGGACTGCTGGTCTAGAGGATATTAACATATATGGGTAGTTAAAATATATTCTAGTAAGGGCCATAGAGAGGTGCTCATGTCGGAGGTGATATTGAAAATAAGTAACAGAGTGCAATACGCAGGTCCTGACCAGTCAGCATGGCTGGCACGTGGGGGCATCCAGGTGCACACTGGATGGACATCAGACAGGCTCAGGGCATGATAAGGCCCCAGAAGAGAGTCCTCTAGCTGGTGTGCAGGAAAGTGGGGCTCAGGAAAGCCTCCCTAGAAGAGTCTTGCATGAAAGTGGGCTTTGGCTAAGAACAGGGAACAGCGGAGGCCCAGCTCCAAGAAATCAGGCCCCTTGATGTGAATGTAACTACAAGCAATTTTCCTTGTGGGGGGTGTAGTCTGCAGGGGAGAAGGGGGCAGACCATGGGGAGCGTGTGTGAGGCTCCCATGGGGGGCTTTGTACACTGCCCTGGGGAACTTGGACTTCAAAGGCTGAGTGAGGGTGGGAGTGGGGAATGATGTATCTGGGCAGGAGCATTGGTTTTCCTGTTGTTTTGTTTTGAATTTTTTAAGAAATGACCTCAATGTTATGGTAAAAGTAATATATGCCACATAATACCATAAACAAAATCAAAAGGTCTATGATAAGTGTTGGAAGAGAAGATTTATATCAAGTATTATAAAAAATTGGTAGCCTTTATCTAAAAGGAGCTTTTTACAAGTTGATAAGGAAAAGACAAATAACATCATAGATAAATGGACAGGGAAAAGCCACAAATAACCAATAACATAGAAAAAAAGTCTTGCCCTAACAAAATAAAGGAAATGAAAATTAAAATGTTAATAAAATCTTAGTTTTTAAACCAAATTGGCCCTATTTAAATGTTTGTAAATTATGGTGTCCATTTCTGGAAAGGGAAAATGGGCACTGTCACAGTTATTGGGTGGGAGTATAATTAGCACATGATCTTTTAGCTATTAAGGTTTAAAGTGTGCATATTATTTTTATAAGAAGCCTAATTTTGGGAAGTTGAAGCTGCAAAAAAATTAGGTGGCTGTTTAAAAAACCTAGATACTTAGGTGTAAAGAAGTGGTTGGATAAAGTGCATCCATGCTATAGAATGTTAGTCAGTGACCTGGAGAGATGTGTTTAAGAATTGTTAGGTGGATACAGCAGAATGTACACTGAAACACACTAATGGTAAACAGTAATACGTGAGGGACTGTACTTTCAGGGATCATTTCTATAGTTCGTTACTAAAAGGTAATACATGCTTACTATAAGAACTCAAGGAATTAAGAAAACTACAAAGAAAAAGGTAAATAATCCACACAAAACTTATCCAGAAATAAAAACATTCAGGTATCTCAACAGAAGTCTATATGGCCAGGAATACAAAGGTGGGATCACGGCTCATGGCTACTTCTTAATAAAAAGTATTGGACTAAATTTTCTTTTAGTTCAAAAGATGAAAAAGAAACTACAGTGAAATGGAAGAACTACTTCATTTAGACAAATATTTCTTCAGCACAGGAGATATTATTTTCTAACAGATACCCTCTAAGGGTTAGAAAACATTAGGAGGTCGGAGTCAGTTATGACAGGATTTAAATTTACGCAGTATTGATTAGCTTCCTGCTGGGGGAGAATAGGGGATCGTCACTCTTACACTCCCCTTGTCTTCTTCTTACTGCCTGGTATTGGTGGTCATATTAGTGTTTAAAAATCTGAAACTTGGTAGCATTGTTATTCTATTCTATGGACATAACTATTTTAGTTTTTAAGTCTCTGAAAAATATTTAATGAACTCTGTGTATAAAACCATAGTTTCTTCATACCTAAATCCTTTATTAAAATATGTGTTAATTGATTGACATATAGGTTGGAATTTTGTTCTACTGGAAGTAATAACAGCACAACAAAAAAAACAACAACAAAAAAGTGGTGACTTAAGAAAATAAAAGTTTAATTTTTGTATAGAATGAGCCTGAAGCAGGGGGTCCAGAGAAGGTTTTGTAGATCCACAAATTTATTAGGTAGCCAAACTCCTTCTACCTAACTATTCTACCAGTATTAGGGCTTGGCCTTTGTCCTTACGGTTTGAGATGGCTGTGAGAATGCCATCCATCACATTTAGCTTTTTGGGTCGGGATGGATGAGGGCTGAAGATGGGTATCTTCCTTCCCTTTCCTTAGACTTCCTGGAAGTGGCACACACTACCTCTGCTTATATATGCCATCGGCTAAGACACGAGACTTCAAAAACAAATTATTTATTTATTAAAAAAGTTAATTTATTTTCCCACTCCAGTTGACATACAATATTATATTGGTTTCAGGTTTACAACATAGTGATTAAACATTTATATGACTTATGAAGTGAGCCTAGTTCCCATCGGACACTATACATGTTTGTTACAATATTATTGACAATATTCCCCACGTTGTACTTTACATCCCCGGGACTATTCTGTAACTGTCAATTTGTACTTTTTAATCCCTTTTACCTTTTTCACCTATCTCCCAAGCCCTCCTCCTGTCTGCTGACCATCAATTTGTTCTCTGTATCTATAAATTTGTTTACTTTAGCTTGTTCATTTATTTTCATTTTTTAAATTCCACATATAAGCAAAATCATATGATATTTGTTTTTTTATGTCTGACTTGTTTCACTTAGCATAATAGGTCCATTCTTATTGTTGCAAATGACAAGCTTTTTATGGCTGAGTAATATTCCATTGTATATGTGTACCACATCTTTACCTATTTGTCTACCAATGGACACTTAGGTTGCTTCCATATTTTGGCTATGATAAATAATGCTACAATGAACATAAGGGTGCATATGTATTTTTGGATTACTGTAAAATTTGATGACTTGACCATAACTAGCTGCAAGAAAGCCTAGGGAATATAGTCCTATAGTTGGGTGACAATGTGACCAAGGATTCTTAGGACCAAAGGAGTAGAAGCAGATATTGGGAGGTAGTAATAAGTCTCTACTGGACTTCTACAATGACTAGCTGAATTTCATTATCAGATAGCCTTTTAACAAGGGGCCATTAGTACTGTAATTCCTTCAATCCTTTCTTACTTGAAAATGTCTTCCTGTGGCTTTTACTCTTGAATGATATCTTGGCTGCAGACTTATATTTTCCTCCCATCAGATTTTTGAATATATTCTTCCACTGTCTCCTGGAATTATATATATTGTTATAAAAGATTTACAGTAACAGTTTACTAGGTTTTAACATGAGCACACCATGAAACGAATATCACAATCAACACAATGAACATGCTCATCACCCTCACAAGTTTTCTTGCACCCTCGGTAATCTCTTTATCTCTTTGTTGGCTTATAGCTATATCTTTTCATTTTGCTATTTTCTTATTTTAGTCTTGCTTTCAGGGTTTGTAGTATACACCTGTAACTTATCACAGTCTACTTCACTTGATATTACATCACTTCCTGCAGTCTAAGAACCTTGCAACAATGTACTTTCTTTCTACTCTCCAGCTTTGTTATACATTTTACATATATATATCATATATATATTATATTACATATACAATATATACAATAAGCCCTACAAGAAATTGTGATTATTTTTGCTTTAAACAGTCAATAGTCTAAACAGAATTAATACTAAAGGACATCTTTTATGTTTAGTGACATGGTTATTGTTTCCAGCGTGTTTTTTTCTTTGTGTAGATCTCAACTTCTTTATGGTATCATTTCCCTTATGCCTGAATAATTTTCCTTCTTATTTATTGTATAATAGATCTGAAAATTATGTATTCCTTCAAAGTCATTACCTTGCCTTTATTTTGGAAGAATAATTTTGCTGGGTATAGAGTTATAGGTTGGCAGGTCTTTCCTTTCTATACTTTCAAGATGTTACTCCATTTGTTGGCTTTTATTGGTCTGCCAAGAAATCTGTTGTCATGCTTATTCCTCTCAGTAGAGTACTGGACAACTTAATGATGAGGATACCTTCTGAGAAACGTGTTGTTAGGCAATTCTGTTATTGTGCAAACACCATAGAGAACATTACACAAACCGAGACGGTATAGCCCACTATACACCTAAGCTACGTGCTGTACCACCGTTGTACACGCAATCTGTCATTGCCAAAGTGTCAGTGACCAGAGAGTCTGTATAATGTATTCTTGTCCTGCCACTGGCTCCTCTTATTTTCCTTTTGAACTAATTTCAAGTAATTTTATTATCATGTGTCATGGTGTACTTTCTTCATGTTTTTTGTGCTTGGGATTTGTTGGGCTTCTTGGATCTTTGTGTTTGTAGTTTTTTATCAAATTTGGGAATGTTGTGACCTTTAGTTTTTTCAGATATCTTCCTCCAATTTCCTTATCAGACTCTAATTATATGTCTTTTAGATTACTTGAGTTAGTCCCACAGCTTAGTCATGCTTTATTTATTTAAAAATTTTATTCCTTCATGTTTAATTTTGACTAATGTCTGTTGCTATATTTAAAGTTTATGAACATTATGTTTCTGTGATGATTTACCTGCTGTTAATACCATGTAGTGTACTTTTCATCTTAGATATTGTAGTTTTCATATCTAGGATGTTGATTTTGTTCTTTATATCAGCAGTCTCCATATTTCTTTTCTTCAGTTTTCTGAACATATGAAATGCAGTTTTAATTACTATTATAATGTCTTTGTATACTAATTATATTATCTGTGTCATTCCCAGGTCTGTTTTAATTGATCAGATTTTCACCTTTATCTTTTCTTGCTTCTTTGATAATTCTGTATTTGATGTCAGACATATTGAATTTTATCATATGGGTGCTGGATAGTTTTGTAATTCTATATATATATTATTGAGACTTGTTCTGGGATGCAGTTGTTTCTTAAAAACTCAATTCTTTTGTGTTTTTGCTTATAAGCTTTGTTAGAAATGGCCAGAACAACATTTAGTCTTGAGCTAATTTTATCCCATTACTTGAAGCAAAATCCTGTAAATACTATGTTTAATGACTGTGAATTCTCTTTGGCAGGGACAGAAAACAGTCCCAACTCGGTCAGATCACTGGCATGTGTCAGCGCCTGAGAACTCCCCGGGCTGTACTCTGGGGCAAATGGAAGGCTCACCTAATTTGTTCCCCATCTTTCAATGATCTTTCAGTAATGCCCTTTGTTACCTGTCCCGTGTCTTGAAAACTGTCATCTCACATATTTTGTCTGTTTTCTTGGTTGTTTCAGGTGATAGAGTGAATCTGGTGCCTGTTTTTTCATCTTGGCTGCAAATAGAAGTTGTTCTATTGTTTTATTGTCTGTTCTTTTTAGGTTCTTATTTTGACACGTTTATTTTTATTGAGTTTTATTTTAATAGGGGAAATGTTTTTCTGTTATTTGGAATTACTTTTTGACAAACTGGATTCCTTATCAGTTTCTTACTTTTCTTTTTCTCCTGAACAATGTTTACATGGTTGCTATGCTGATAATTTTAATCTTGTCTATGCCTAACAGAGACTGCTGTTCAGTTCTTGACTCTGAAATAGTGAGTGGATTTGCTTAACAATGTTTCCACTTTAACAGTAACATATTTATCTTTTTCTCTGAACTACATTTTAAGTTCTGAGGCTTACGTGTTTTAATGTAGCAACATTCTGTAGTTGAGAGTGCAAGGGGAGGAAGACAGATTTAAGGAAGAAAAAAACTTTTAATTTCACCCTCAGGGTCATCTGAGTTTTGGGAAATATTCAAGGAACTAGGATTCAAACTCCATGAGCAGGGGTTTATTTATTTATGCTTTTGGTCAGTTTTGTTTGGTATTGTAACCCTAGCTCCTAGAACAGTGCCTGACACATAGCAGATTTTCAGTAACTAAGATTTGAAGGAATAAGTGCACTGTATTTATTGACTTCTTGTTTTATTCCAACTACCCCCCTTCAGGAGGGTTCAACCCCCCTGGGAAATAAGGTAGGAAGAACATCAAAGCATCAAACTGCTCTAAGTGCTCTGTACCTAAGCCCACTGACAAGGGTTCCCTGGACCACAGCTTTTTCGGGCAGTAATGCCTATCTACAGAATGGGTACATTTGTGTGGACATGTGGCCACATGGCATTAACTAGGCTCATTTCAACCCAAGTCAGTGGGAGAAAATACAGATCTCAAATGCCCCATCTTTGATTTCCGTATTTGTCCACAGCACAGACCTGTGCCAACCTCCAAAGATAGAACTAGGTAGACCGTGTGTGGCTCCACAACCAAGTTCCAATAACTGCATTTAGGGGTCCCTATTTCCTTCTGATATTCTATTATAAGACGGGGAGAGTGCACGCACAGACCGGCCTCTGCTGGAATGCTTGATCTGCTTCATCTGGTCAAATTCCAGCCAATGCTCAGCTCACCTCACTTCTTGAGGTGGCAAGAACGTGAACAGTCTGCAGCAATTCTCTCCTCATTTTGTTTGTATGTCCTTGAGGACCTAGTGACCTCTCTATTTTCCACTGACTTCACACAGCCTGTGTTTGTTTTACTATTGCAGTATATTACCCCATTGATATAACTTACTTCCTTTTTATCACTATTAACCACTCACCAACATTCCTATCTACCACAATAGTCCCATTTCAGAGACGTGTGCAAAGACTCTCGACTCCAGCTCAGTATTTGCTCTAATGTGTAGAATCTCTTTCTGGTGCGAGGGGTCAGCATGCCCACCAGCACCATTGTCCAGTCTCAGCCACTGGTTTCTGGGATTCCGAGAGACATGCTGCCCCATGGAAATGAGGAAGGGGGAAGGACAGGAGTTGTGAGGTCTTAGGAGACTCCAGTTAATAATGTAGATTTGACCCTAGTTGCCTTTTTTTTTGGGATGTTTTCCAAAAGTCATGATGGGGTCATAATAATTGGTGGGGGAGGCCTCCCAGTGCAAAGGCAGAAGCCATCGGCAGGTCTCTAACAAGACGTAGCCGGGGAAAGTGCTGTGAGTTCCAAGCTTGCCAATATCTGAAACATGAAGAGGAATGACAGGATGTTCACAGAAGAGCAATAAAAATGATTGAGTCTCCAGAGAGACTGATTTATGACAAAGGCTCTAGAAGCTAAATATATTTTACTGTGGCCCAGCAGAGCAAGTGAGGGAATGGGAGTGTCATGGGATTCTCTGCTGAACCAAGCACGGGGGAGTGGTAGAAATGGGGGTGTACTTTGAAGAGAGGGAGAGGAAATAAGCAGAAGAAATCTGGAAAAAGGGAGGCAGAATATAGAGAAGGAGAGGAAGAATTTGGGGGGGGGAAACTAAGAGAGCCCTAGGATTTGAGGGGCAGCTGAGAGAGGCTTGAGGTTGCTAGGGTCAGCCATGTCATTCAAATGCTTATCATCTCTTGATCAAGGTCGGACCTGGGGCCCTTCCCATTGCACTTTCCCAGTCCCCAGGGTCTCCCTTCCCTGCCTGAGGGTACAGTTAGCTGGAGACACTGCCTCCTCAGACTGTGCATTTCGTGGGTGTCCAGCATCCAGCACAGGGCTTGGCATAGAATTTTGTGTGCCAGGATGACTTAAAATTGAATCTCTAATTTGGGGTAGAAAAGGTTGTTCTGGCATAGGAGAGTTTAGACATGGTCAAATGGGCCTTGGGAAGCCCCCACTTCAGTGTCTTCCCGTATTCCCATCCAAGAAGGCCTCTGGCTGTGGAAATCCTTTTGTGTGCATTTAATAGTAGCAATAGGCTGGTGGGAAATGATGCTGAGAGCCAAGACTGAGCCTTGGAGAAGTATGAGGTTGAACTGTTAGGTGTCTCCAATTCCACTTCCAAAATTATAGTGTAAGGCTCTTCAAAGAAGAGATGAAATTAGGATAATCATAATAGTCATGGTGAGGTCCTACGTTTATGTACCACTTATAGGTCACAGAAAGCTTTCACATCTATTAACCATTTGCCCTGGTAACATCCTCACCTAGCTCAGTGGGTTGTCAGGAAAATCAAAGGGTCCCCCCAGGAACTGAGACTACAGGCATGCCCCACTTTAGGCGAATCCTGCTGTGAGCATTTAGGTGAAAAAATCCTGCTTCACAGAGGAATTTAACAGCATTATTTTTAACTGGTGGGCTCCCCCAGCATGTGAAGGAATAACAGACAATTTACTAGAATGCTTGATTGATTGACACATATCTTGTTCAGGACCAGCTGCATGCCTTCAGCATCTAATGTGTGCTGAGCATGGCTGTTTGTGCTGGAAGATGTGGGCCTGAATCTGAACAGCCAATGCCAAGACAGGATGAACTTTTGTCCTTGGGCTCATTCTTTAAACCCTCCTCTGCACTCAACTGTTTCAGGAACTCCCCACCCTGGTGTGGCCAGGACTGCATTAGAATGTCCCTACCCCCAGGTGGGCTGGAACCCTTCTCTGACACCTTTGGTTTAGACCTGGCAGAGAGAGGCAGTTCTCCCACAGTGCACAGAGCTGTCAGATGTAACACTCTGGGAGGCCATGCTTACTGTCCTGTGGAGGGAAGGGGAAAGCCCCAGAAATGAGACAGGAGAGATGAGGGAGGTCAAGAAAGGGCTGGTGCCAGCTGGGGCCCTGCTTCTGAGGACCCTGTCCCACCATTCCTGCAGTTAGGTTGTTCAACTTTACAACCTAGAATGCAATCACGTCCCCACTCTTAATTTAAGCTGGTTCAAGTTAGGTTTCTTTCACTCACAATATAAAATTTTTAATAGACTCCTTTGCCGAAAAAGACAAGATGTGCGTGCACAGCTCCTTTGATATTTGCAAAGGCAGTTACATGTGGTGGTTGGGAGTTGGGGCTCAAATGTCTGAACGGCAAAGATTGGAAATACCCAAATGCCAATAAAAAAAAGATTAGTTAAACAAATTATGGTGTGTAACCATACAAGGAAATCTGATGGCAGCTGCAGAGAAAAAGTGAGTAGCTTTCTATTTTGACATAGAAATATCTGCAAACTACTTAAGTCAGAAAAATAAGGTGCATGCTGAGATACCACTACACACCTATCAGAATGGCTAAAATAAAATAAAATGGCTAAAATGGCGACAATGCCAAGTACTGGTGAGAATGCAGAGAAACAGGAACCCTCACGCTTTGCCGGTGGGAAGGCAGAATGAAACTGGCCCTCTGGACCAGTTTGGCAGTTTCTTACGACGTTAAACAGTGTGAACCAGATGAACCAGGCATTCCTCCCCCAGGTAGTCACCCAAGAAAAATGGAAACCCACGTTGATACAAAAACCTATACACAAATGTTCATAATAGTTTTATTTGTAATAGCTAAAAACCGGAAACAACCCAAGGGTCTTACCATAGGTGAACGGATAAACAAATTGTGCTGCACTCATACAATGGAATATTACTCAGTGAGGAAGCAGGATGAACTACTGATATATACAACTGTGGATGGATCCCAAGGGTATGATGCCAGGTAAGAAAAGCCAGCCCCAAACCCTACACACTGTGTGATTTCACCTATCAGTTCTTATTCGTAGGCGACAAAACGTGGTGAGGGGGAACAGCACGTTGCTGCCAGCAGTTTGGGTTGGGGGAGAGTGTAACCACAAAGAGGCAGCACAGTGGAAGCTCTGTGTGGTGATGGAAGACTTCTGAGTCCTGACTGAGATGGAGGCTATACAGATCTACACACGGGATAAAACTTCATAAGGCTGTTGACCCAAACCCTAAAAAATTAGTGCACATAAAACCTGGTAAAGAGTGAATAAGATCTGCAGTTTAATTGTATTGTACCACCTTCAATATCCTGGTTTGCTAGTTTTATTATGGTTATTTAAGATGTCTTTGGGGAAGCTGGATGAAGGGTACATGGGAATCTCTGTTGTATTTTTGTTGCCTCTATGTAAGTCTAAAATTATTTTAATATTAAAAAACAACATGCAGGACTATATATATAGACTCTCTCTATATAAATAAAATATCTGAACATTTATATAAAAGGCAGAAATAAAGTCTGTGCTGTATTTACTTGTATATGCCTAAAGAAACTCTGGATATTAAAATAAGAGATGTAGGCCTGACTGGTGTAGCTCAGTGGGTTGGGTATCATCCTGGAAAGCAAATGGTTGCCGGTTTGATTCCTGGTCAGGACACTTGCGTGTACGAGAGGCAACCAGTCACTGTTTCCCTCTCTTTCTCTCTCCCTTCCCCTCTATGAAATTAAATAAATAAAATCTTTTAAAAAATAAGATGATGTGTAGGAGGCTTTACTCTGTATGCCTTTGATACTTCCTGGGTTCTGGATTATTAATGTTGCCTTAAATTCCTTTAAAATTAAGAAAAGATGACTATGGGTTTTTAGAGTTACGTGTCATTATGTTTGACCACAATTCTAGCATCTACTGTCTGTGTTACTTTGTACTACCCAATTTGTCTCTCTGTGCCTCAATTTCCATGTCTATAAAATGGAGCCAATAATAATAGGATATCTCCATAGTGTTGTGAGGTTTAAACTATCTAGAACATGTAAGAAGCTCAATATTGTTTCCACTGGGATATAGAATGGCCTCCGTTTCCCACTGGGTGGTTCCTTCTATGAGTTTCCTGCTGGGAGAAGATGAGAGGATGGAAAGCCAGCCTGCCCCCAGCACCAAGGCGCTGCTCCCTCCAGTATCTTTCTTGTATCTAGGTAACATCTGAGTGTCACCGTTTCAGCAAGTAGCTACCCTGGGATGGGGTGGGTCATAGCTATGGATTTAGCCAGGCACTGGGCTCAAGAGTCAGTTTCCACAGAATGGGCCCCACCCTCAGGACCCAGCAGCAATGAGAGACAGAGCAGCCATGGGGCCTGGCCCCAGAACACATTTTGATAATAAATTAATTTTATATTCTAAATCATCATTTCTGTTTTCATTCATTACATGAATGGCTTTCCCAGTACATTTTGAGCTGAGTGCATGCTGGGGAAGTGAGATTTGGGGAACACATGCTGCATCAGCCTCTCCCCAGGTTGGGGTGTGGGTGGGGAAGATCGGCCCCCAGAGCATGGACAGTACCTTATCGAGAGAGAGGGACAGAGGGCCTGGGAGATGCTGGGGGCTACCTCCCACAGGTCTGTTCCTGCTGTGGCTGGGCTGCCAGCTCATGGTTTGACCTTGTCATTTCTTCCTGCCAGACTTCAGTTTCCTCATCTGAACCATGGCCCCCACCAACGGAGCAGGCATCGACTTGGACTGGATGCATGTTGTCAGGTTTTGAATCAGGACTGTTGAGGTGCAAGGAAGGGAATGAGCAAAAGCTGAGAGGTTTAAAAGACAATCATTCACTCCTTTGATGGGCACTGTTTGAGCCCTTCCTTTGTGGGGCCTTTCATTAGTTGTTCTGAGTATAGGGCAGAATAATCCATGACTGTCACAAAGCTTAGAGTTTAACAGGGAGAAAGATGAGAAAAGGACAGTGCTGAGAGAACCGTAGTGGGAATGAAGGAGCCAGGAGGTAGGAGGGCAGGCAGCTATCCCCTCCTTGGGAGGAAACACAGCCAGACCCTCCATTTACCCGATGGAACGTACTGGTTTCAGATGTGGAGGTTTCCAAATGGTGGCCCATGGACCAAACTCCAGCCTGGTTATATTTTATTTGTCCCCATAAAGTATGTTCAAATTATAATAAACTTCCAACTATAAAAATAGAGAGATTTTATATAGAAACATGGAATTCTGCTCTTGAAGGCTCAGCAGCCAGGACTGCATTCCCATGTAACCATGGTTACCCAGAGCCAGGGTGAGGTTGTCCCTGAGGGAATGGGCTTCCTAGCTCCCCAGTCCCCACCATTCCTTATGGTGTCCCTGTCTGCAAGCTCCATTTGTTGACTTTACTTTCCTGACTTTACTGACATCTGAGTATGCAACCACAGGCTTTGTTGTCCTTTAAAGAACTGACCTGGTGATGGCTGGATCCATTCTGGGCCAGACTGATGAAGGCTTGCCATGGGTCCCCATGCCCTGGGAGCCACTCTGTGCTTCTGATCATCATAAGCAGTCTGTGGCCAGGTTGGAAAAATGCAAAACATTCTTCCAGGCCCAAAGGGTCCCCTTTGGCAGGTGCAGAAGCCAATTCAAATTGTTTTTCTTTTTTTATTTGCTCATCTGAAAAGTCCTCCCAGATCCTCCTTCTTATTAACAACCTGCACACCATGCTGTGCTTAAAGTTCAGAGCGCCATAGGACATGGAGCTGTAATTAATCTCAGTCCCTGAGTTCTAGAACACTTACGGCAATTATAATTTACTGTCGGAAAACCAATTTGGGGAAGCGGTGGTGTCCTCACCCCTGATCAGGGCTCCACCAAATGCCACTTCCCATCTACGTGCTGCATGCTGGGTGAGCGAGACCTTTAGTCTCTGCCCCTCTGGGAGGTGACACAGAGTGCAGAAGGTGGGAGGAGAGAGGGGGAGTGGGAGAGCTGCCTGCATAGGCATCAAGCTCGCAGGACTGCTGCTGGCATGCCTCTGAGCTGGGTTTGTCACCCTGCTTCAGGCACCTCTTACTTTCCAGTTTACTCCAATTTCACAGTCACTGTCCTCACCCCTTCCATGTGTCAGGCACTGTTCGAGCTGTTCCGGTTCTTCTCCCTTTTTCTTCGCTGCTGTCCCTGTTTTCTGGGCTACACTCAAGCTTCCTGCTCCAAGGACAGAAGTTCCCTGTTATCCTCCTCATTTCTTTTTGCTCAAGGCCAGATTGTCATATCACCAAAATCGCACCCACATGGCTCCCAGATGACTGGGTCTGGTGGATGCACTGCTGGATATGGCCATGTGTTTATGGGCCTGTGTGCACTGCTGCCTGTGCCATCTGTAGCCAGGAACTAAGCCTCATTTGTCCACTGGCCCCAGGACCTGGCACGAGGCTCCACACAGAGCAGGCAGGTAGTAAATGTCCACAGGGTTGGTTAGCTTAACAGAACATGTATATACACTACTGTGTGTGTGTAAATGGACATATCTCCAAGGGAAAAAGCTGATAATGGTATTCATTCATTCATTCATTCATTCACTCACTCACTCACTCATTCAACCAATTCTGACAGGCACCAGGCCTTGTGCTAAGTCTTAGGGATATTGAAATGTATTTATCCTTATTTCTTGTCCCAGCTTAAACATATCCATAATACAGTGTGGTAAGAGCCCTACTGGGGTCCACTTCAGGTGTTATGAGGACAGAGAGGAGGAGCCCTGGCTGCTGCTAGGAAAGCTTCCTGGAAGAGGTTGTATTTGAGTACTTAAAAGTTGTTCTAAGTTTATTCACTTACTTGTTTGTGTCCCCAGGGAAGCTGGGACCTCTTTAGAGAAGGGACCCCTCTTACTTATTCTTGAATTCTTATCACCTAGAGCAGTGCCTGTCACATGGGATAATGTGTTTGGTACATGTTCATTGGATGAATGAACAAATGAGCATTTTCCAGGTAAGGAAGGTGGAGAAGGCACACCAGGAGGATCAGTGTGGACAGATGGAAGGATGTGGGGCTGGGAAGGGAGTGTAATAGCTGACAGCTGGAGAGCAGGGTTAGAAGGAAGTGGAGAGAGCACCAGGGGAATAGAGGGGAAGAGACACAAAGAATAGTCTCTGGGGGTGACACTTGGGCTGACAAACTCGGATGCCTTCAGGAGGAAGGCAGATAATAGTAATGGATGAAGGAGACTGGAGGGAGATCCTGGGGAGTGGCAAGGTCCGTGGGGAACTGAGTAGGACCTGACTCACAAATAACACTGGAATGCAGATTTAAAAAAAGCTACTAGCCAAACAAGATTTTTGGGTTCATAGGTCACAGGTTTGCAACTGCCCCTGCTGCCTGCCGCCCCTGCCCCCAACCACTACTTCACTAGAGTTGAGTGGAACTGTGGGGAAAGTCCTCCCTTGGGTTTCCAGAGAAGTGAACACAAATCCTGGCTCAGCCCCTTGTGTGGTGTGAGAACTTGGCTGACCCACATCCCTTCCAGCTCTTCGCTTTTCTATCTGCTTGCTCATCTGCCTGCCCACTTGTCAGGTTGGTTAAGATGATGAATGCTCAGTGCTCTGAAGATACTAAAGCTCTGGGTTCATGAGGGGGAAGCTAGGGGATGTCTGGCTTCCTCGTGGAAAGAGGTGGACTGTAGTGAGCAGCCTTACAAGAAATCTGAAATGTATCACTGGAAGGAAGTCCTGGTGGGACCAGAAATGTTCCTGCCTGGAGAGAAGGAGAGTTGATGCAGCTGGAGTCACTGGAGTGGCTGAGGAAGAGATTCTGGAAGAGGCAGAGCTACTAAGAGAGAGTTGCAGTGGGGAGTGGACACCCTCAGTCATGCCAGTGGCCCAAAGCTCCCCCAGCAGTTTGACTACCTGGGACCTGGCCAGAGCATGAAAGAGCATCTGAAACAAGGCTGGGCAGAGGGTGGCTGGGATGACCTCCAAAGGCCTGGGACAAAGGGTTGGGTTGGAATTCTCATCAACACGTCAGCACTACTCACAGCCAGACACAGAGGCTCAGTCACCCACCAAGGTCTAGATCTAGGGCTACCCCCTTTTCCAGCTGGGTGACTGGCTGGTCCTTGTCAGGGCCTTGGGGACACTGCCTGTGGGCACTGTGAAGTGAACACAATAAGAGGGGGTTCCTCTGCCCCAAGGAGATCCAAGGATCCTGGGAGAGGTCTGTGCTAAGAGGGTCTTGACAGCCATGTTTCCCAGGCTTTTCATTTTGCTGTTTCAGAGAAAGAAAGGCAGTTGGCCAAGCTCTCCCATGTGCTTAGACTTGGAATCCTGCAGGCCTTGGTTCAGAACTCTCTCTTTAATTCCCAAGTGTCCAGGAGTCAAGGACTCTGAGGATCTCAGTGCTGAAAGGGGGCCTAAAGTGAATGTAACCTGCTTCAGGTCCCCCTACAACTCTTGCCTGCAGATCTGCCTTCCCTCCTCTCTGTGGTTTAAGACTTGCCATTGCCAGGTTCTGCCAAGCCTGGGGTGCCCACTGGAGGGGATTTGGGAGAGTGGAGCCAGCCTCTGGTTCCCAGGGCCGTCATAGTTGGCTGGGAACTCCTACCCCCACTCTCTGTCCCCCACTGTACCTCAGCACCTGTACAAGGGCTCAGCACATCTCAGGTGCCTCACAAATACTGCTCAACAAATGAGTAGATGGCTTTGGGGCCCAGGGAGAGCCAGTGCACAGTCTCCAAAGGCCTAGCTGCAGTTAGACAAATAATTCCTGAGCACCAACAGAGAGGCAGCAGTGGGCTGGGGGACAGGGGCCACCTTGGACACTGGGGTGGACTGGGTCCTGCCCTGAGGAGTGCATAGTGTAATGAGGATGCAAACAGAGATGGAGAGCAGTTTCTTGTGCTCCCCTGGGGTTGGAAAAACTGCAGTTGCCCTTGTAATAAGCAGTGAACCTCTGACTGGGGTTCCCTGGGGAGCTTTCTGAGCCTCTGCCTTGAGTGAGGTGCTCCTTCTTTTCCTTGTCTTCCTGCTAGCTCCCATTCTCTCTTTAAGGTCAAACAGCACCTCCCCTGGGAAGTTCTCCTTTACCTGTGCTCCCTTCAGGCTCTCCCCTGGACCAGCTCTCTTCCCATCAGCTGTATTTAGGGGTCCATGCTTACGAAGCATCTACGAGGTCCTAGGCCATGTGCTGGGGCAGAGGTTTGCTGAGTGAATGTCTGACTTGTCAGCACTTGGGACAACATTCTCCTCTCCTTTGTGGAAAGTGCGGGTGGAGCACTGAAGGACTTGGCCCTGCTCAGTGTTCCCTGCACCCGCCCTCTGGTGGCGCAGGGCCCTGGCACACAACGGGAAGCATGCTTTGCTAACAAAGCACTTTTAAATGTGCGCCCGGCACTGTTCAGCTCAGGTATTCGTTACCTCATTTGATTCTTCTCATAGCCCTGTGATTTGAGGTACCATTATCATCTCTATTATACAAACATGTGAAAGTGGAGAGGCTCAATGGCTCAGAAAGGCCAAGACATGGGCCAAAGATCACATAACTCTGGCATAGTCCTAGAACAGATGCTTGGCCTGTGTGTTTGGTTAAGGAGGAGCTTGTGCCTGGATGAAGAGGGCAGAAAGCCCCTCCCTACATCACATTCCAAATGCCGGAAGAGTCCTACCTGGGGCCAGGGGTCTGTCTTGGCCATGGCATAGCGCCCACGGGCAGCTTCCTAAGCTGCTCTATCCCCTGTAGCTTCTCTGGTACTCGAGGACTGAGTCACAGGGACCTCTGATTTATGCTGCTCTCCCCTTGTGCTCTGTGTGTGACTCAGTGCATTAGGCCTCCACACTCACTGAAGTCAGGGATTGGACTTGGGCACACAGCAGGTGTTTACTAAAGGCAGGTGTTTACGTGACTTGATCACGTCCTTTTGAAGATAGTCAGTCCCCACACACAGCCACTTGCATTTTCCTCTCTAAGACTAATGGTTTGCCTACTGTCCATTCTAACCAGTGTCCTTACTAGACAGCTCCAAAGAGTTGGCCTAGCCAGTGGGAAAGACAGGAAGCCAAGGTCTTATGTAACAGCACTGCTACTGACCAGTCATGAAGCTTGTCCTTGGTGTCCTCTGATGCCTCATTTTTGCATGGAAATAATCAGATGTGCTCTTCAGGGTATGTTGAGGGCTCAAAGAAATGCAGGTGTGACTCTTCGTCATAATTTTGGCTGAGCTGCCCACAGCTGAGAACCCAGGGAGCAATACTGAGGACTCTCTGATCCAAAGGAGGTGCTAAACCAGCCTACTGGGCCTCCAGGGAGACAGTGACAGCAGGTTTTATGACCTTAATTAACACTGACTTCTAGAAGAAATAGGGGAGAGGCCAACAGGAGTTCCTTTGGAGGAAGTGTGCAGATGCTGGGGTGTTTGTCCTCTCCCCTCACCTTCAGCCTAATGGAAGGCTTTCAGGCAGGTGTCTTAGTGTTCTCTAGAGAAACATCACCAACAGGAGACATATAGATCGATCTATCTATCTATCTATCTATCTATCTATCTATCTATCTATCTATCATCTATCTATCTATCTATCATCTATCTATCTATCCATTACCTATCTACCTATCCATTCATTCATTCTCCTATTTACCTACCTATTGAGATAGAAAAGGAGATTTATTAGGAAGTTGGCTCACATGATTATGGGAGTTGAGATAGATTATGACATGTTGCCTATAAACTGGAGTACCAGGAAAGCTAGTGGTGTAATTGAGTTGGAATCTGAAGGCCTGAGAATCAGGGAAACCCGTGTACAATTCCAAGTCTGAGGTCAAGGCCCGAGAATGGGAGGAGGAGAGTGCTCGTGTAAGCACCAGAGTCTGAAGGCCCCAAAACTAGGAGCTCCGATGTACAATGGCAGGAGAAGATGGACTTCTCAGCTCAGCAAGAGGGAGAAATTTGCCCTTCCTCTGCCTTTTTGTGCTGTTCCAGCCCTCGAGGAATTGGTGATGCTTGCCCACATTGGTGAGAATGGATCTTTACTTAGGCTACTGATTTCAAATGCTAATCTATTCTGAAACATCCTCACAGACACACACAGAAATAATGTTTTGCCAGTGATCAGCGTGTCCCTTAACCCAGTCAAGTTAACATATAAAATTAACCATCTCAGAGGGCTTGACAAGGGTGCCCCAAAGTTTGGGAAACATAGTGATAGGTGTCTACTGAAGGAGGGTAGCTGGGACTGGAAGGGTCTGAAGTGGCAGAAGGGACAATGAGGCAGGCATGGAAACTTCTCTCACCAGGAAGTTTCCTTCCTGGTGAGAGAAGAGCTGCCTTCTCTCACCAGGAAGGGTGCAGGTGAATGCCTGTGTTCCAGGGACTGGCTGTGGGACTCCTTTGAAGCAGGCCCAGAAGGGCAGTGTGGCCTCAAGAGTACCCACAAATGCCCATGGGCTGAGGGAATATCTGGAGGTGGGTGACCAGCCAGAGCTGAGATGATGCAGTGCTCAGCAGAGGACTCAGCTGAAAACCCATGACAGTCACACATGAGAAAGAGCCAGGTTTTGTCCACCAACTTCAGAAAGCTCAATGTCAGGTCCCAGCCACACCACCATAGGAGGTTGGACATCCTGTTCTTGCCCCGCTATTCCTCTGGGCCTTGCCAAAGGCCCAGAATTTAGGAACATGCATTGAAGGGGGAGGGCAGAGGTCAGAGGAGGGAAGAGATAAGCCACCCCTCTCCCTCAAGGCCAACTGCATTCCAGACACAGCTGATGGAGAGGGCAGGATGGAAGTGGGATGACAGTGTGATCTCAACTGGACTGGACATTCTAATTAGTGAAATAAGAATCTTTTGGGCTACTCAAGTGACCAGATGACTTTTTATTACTCAAGAGTAATAGGAAAAAGATATGGGGCTGACCTGTTGAGATTTCATTCAGCTTAGGGAAAGAACCACATCCACCAAGTGGGTTTAAGTTTTGATGGTTTATGCATCATGGACTTTTTGCATTCATTTTGATTTTTAAAAATATTATACTGAAATATGATTTATGTTGATTATGGTGCCTTCTCAAATTTTGCTCCCAGTGCTAGTGCTGTCCTCTGCTCCTAGTCCTGGTGGGGAAGAAAATTAAGGTCATTTCCACCTTGCACCCTATTGAGCTTAGTGGACTCACTCCAACACTTAACGGGTATAAAGACTCCAGCATGCTGCACAGCAAGGTACTGGTAGTACTAGTCATGATGGTGATGATGATGTCAGTGCTTACACAGTGACTTGTGACTAACCTCTATGGAAGATGCTATTTTTATCTTTACTTTACAGAAAAAAAGGTGAGGCTGAGAAAGGTTAGGCAACCTGTCCAGGGTCACACAGTATATGGGTGGTAGAACTGGAATTTGGACCCAGGCAATCTGGCTCCAGAGTCTATGCTCTTAACTGTTCCACACAACTGCCTCTCTGTTATGTGTTACCGGATGCTGCCTAGGCTTGAAGTCAGAGGCTGGTGGCTCCACTGCTGGTGCTTTCATAGTTTGCTCTCATTGGAAATTCATGGTGGAAGCCCAGCCTGCACCCAGAGCCTTGCTTATGCCCCAGTCTCTGCCAAGGTACAGTTCTACTCTGTGGCATGCAATGCCCAGCCCTTTGTTCTCCTCCTGGTCCCCAGAGGACCCCTTCCTCAGAGGGCAGAGGGTGGGAGAGTGTGGACCCCGGAACTGGAGATCAGAGCAATGGGCCGAGGAAAGTGATGGCCAAGCCGTACTGATTTGCAGACAGAAATTTACATGCCTAATGTAATTTAGGCCAGTTGAATCATCAATTAAGATGGAATCACTTGACATGCAACACATACTCCGGTGGTTGACTGAGAAGACAAGAGGCCCTTGAGATGCCTGTAGCAAAAACATGCTTTCATTTTTGAAGGAGATGGCCACTTCCAAATTCCACATTTGAACAACCTCCTCTCCTAAGCCTCCCTCAACAGATCCCTCCCAGTCACAGCTGGGATCTGTTGAGATGAAAAACTTCACCGGTAATTAGTGTTTAAACCCGAGTAAGCATGCTCCTGAGCACTGTAGGCCAGGTGGGGGCCAGGACAGCTCCTGGGACGGGGGAGGCTGCAGGCCCACATCTACAACGGCCAGGGAGTGGTGCTGGATGAATATTGGAGTTGTGGGGAGCGGTCATGCAGGCTCCTTGGGGTTACGTGGATCAGGCTTTGAATCCAGATAATACTTCCTGACCTCATATCCTTGGGATTCACCAATCTGAGCCTCAATTTCTTCATCTATAAAGTGGGGAGAATGTCCCATCATTACCTGTGATGGCTATGATGGGAAAGCAATGTGATGACCTGAGAACTGTTGAAATCCTCATACAAGGTTAACAATAGTGAAGGGTAAAACATTGGCACTAGGCACAAAATATTCACTCTCTGCTTTACTCATTATTTTTCGGGTTTACTAAAGTAGTAAATTTTTTGCTGCCTTTGGACATTTGCACAGTTTGTTTGGCCTGAAATTCTACTCCTTCCCCTTGCATCCCACATTTGTCTGGCTTCTTTCAATCTCCAGCCTAAATTCACTTTTCCAAGAACTTCTGTCTCCATCTGCAGCCCCGCCTAAACCTTCCTATTCTGCATTCTGTGTGACCTGAGCCTTATCGCATTACACTGTGATAGTTGGGTGTTGCAATTTTCACGTCACATCAGCCTCCTCACAAGGCTCTAAGCTCCACCAAGGCAGGAACTGTGTTGCCTTGTTTGCTGCTGATCCCTAGTGCATGGTACAAACTAGACACTCAAAAAATTGGTGTAACACATTGGCAGCACACACTTTCCCCCTCTCTTCACTTGGTTAATCCCTGCTAGTCCTAAAGGTCTCAGTGTATGTGTTACTTCCTCCAGGAAGCCTTCTCAGATGCCCTTGATGTGAGTTAGATGCCCTCACCATGAAGGTGCTGTTGTAGGTCTCAGGTGTGCCTTCCCATTGCATGACCCCTGGATTATCACTGTTCATTTGCTGATCTCTGTCCCCTACTAGACAGTAAGTTTCCAAGGTCAGGCTGGTGTCTTCTTCACTAGGGCTCAGTGCATGGCCCACTGTTTATCATAGAATAAACAAGTCATAGAGCATCCAATCTGAGCAGAGAGACTGTGGCTCACGTCGTATCTGTGGACAGAGAAGGTGTCACCCAGAGGGTTAAAGGAAGGGAGTGATGAGTACTGCACTGAAATGGGGCAGGGCTCTCTGAGCTGGTATGAGACCCCTGAGCATGCTAACCAGGCACAGCAAAGACCTGTGCTGAATGAATCAGGGCTACCCTAGTGCAGGGAGGGCAGTGCTGGCTTCCTGTGGGCTTCCTGGAGGAGGCATTCTGAGCTGCATGCTGGGGGTGGTTGGAGGTATTTGGGACTGTCTGGTAAGTTGGCGAGAGGGGCCTGGCACTGATAGGGTTTTAAATGAGCTTCTGGTCACAGGGATGGCCACCATGGGGATATGTTCTGGGTGCCCTTGTCCCATGTGGTCACAGAGCCCATGTGCTCTGTCTGAAAAGTTAATGTCAGTGGTTGATGGTGAGGACCATTCCTCCAAACTCCTCCTTCTAACCCTCCAGGCTGGTGGCAATGCTGGCTCTGGCTCCAGGATTATGTCTTAGCATCTGGTGCCTGGAGTGGCTCCTCTGTCACAGCTGGGTAGCTGTTGCCAGCTTAGTGGTGATGATCCACTGCTCCCAGCCCTGTTGCCCTTCCCCTGCATCGGGCCCCGACCTGAGGGTCCCAGGAGCCCTGGGAGCTCTATCAGGTTGCTCTGTCCATACAATCTCTTGGACTTTAGCTGCACCTTGTTGTGGCCGGCCTTGCCTCACTGGCCCCACTGCGTGTTCTCAGTATCCTTAGAGACAAGAGTCTTCATGGGCCCCACAACAAAAGAGTTATGCACATAGTAGGAATTTCACGAATACTTGTTGGAAACCTGTTTGGAATCCTGAAACTGGCAACCCTCACCCTTGCTTTCCTAGTCATCTGACTGGATCAGCATAGGCCTCTGAGCCCATTTATGAGCCTCATAAATGTGGTCAGTAGCCAAGGGTAGAGACCAGGGCCTTACGGCACTCCACTAGATCCTTTATTCTAGGTCACTGTGAACCCATGTTAAGCAGAATTCAGGAGTCACTAGATAATAAATTTGCCCAACCATGTGGCCATAGAGCTCACATCTTTCTGCCATTTCCAAAATAAAGTGTGTGGGGCATATGACAATACCTCTCAGGACATCTTCGGGTCCTGTTCATTTTCTCTTCTATCCCAGAGCCACCTGTGTCCCAGTTTGGGGCTCTGCTGGAGCTTACCACGTGTCACCCACTTGTGTGGAGACCGGGTACATACAGGCCTTGGGACAGATACCCTGGCTCATTCCCAAAAGGTGTATTTGGGAGAGGGGACAAAGGAATAACACAGAAAGGGGGGTCCTGGTCTCTTGGTTCTGTCTCAGCCCCTCCTCTCCCGAGGCCATGGGCTCCCACGGGCAAGCAGGACCATCTGGGCATCAGGCATCCACAGGCCATATAATAGTGAAAGTGGCTGCATTGCTCTCTCTTGAACCTGGCACATCCCTTCTGTTCTCTGCCCCCATGTTGTAGAGTGAAATGTTCTGTAGTAACTGGTATCTAAATGGGTGAGCAGGTTAATGTGTTCTGCACACAGTAAAAACTTGTGTTCTCAGCCCAGTTCAGCCAACAACTGTGGGACATCAGGAAAGTCCCTTCTGTGGCTTTTAGTGTCCTCAACTCTAAAGTCGTGCGGTGGGTGAGTGGGTGGTGATTGGGTGCAGTAAGCTCTGAGGGTTCTTGTCGCTGTTCTTTTTCTGATTTTATGAATCCTAATACTAGTGACTTAAAAAACTGTTTAAAAAAATCCCTGAAAATCAGTATGCCATTAAGATTTGATTTCTCAGAAATGATCAGGAAGAGAGAATGTGGGACACTTCAAGGGTGTGTGTGTGTGTGTGTGTGTGTGTTGTTTTCTTTTTTTCCACTCCAGTGAATCAATCTTTGCAGACAGTATGAAAGGAAAACCTACCACCTTGCAGTAAAATTAAAGCTGGCATTGCTGTCCTTAAACCAACCCCCCACCCCCAGCCACCAAACAAAGCAAAGAAGGCAGCCTCAGAAAAATTATGAGCAGCTGCCTGCTGCTGGATTCACCCTGCCGAGGAGGTGCCTTGTGACACAGTTTATGACCCCGAGGATTATGGTGGTCTCGATGCTATCATCTTAATTGCAGGAGCAGGGCTGCAGCCAGCAGGCTCCCCTGAGCCCCCGTCCTCCAGCCACATGATGTGCCTGGCTTTCAATCTAACAGATTCTTTTCTCTCCCTCTACCTGCTCCAAATTATGTTGCACAGGCTGTGGCTTCCTGGATACTCCTGATTGCTTTTACTTCTTTCTTCCTTCCTAAAATGGGGTTTTGGAAACCCAAAGAGGTGGCAGGAGGGAGTAGGACAGCTTGTTCTTCTTAGTGTCCTCTCAAGATGGCAGGAGAGGCTTGGAGAGGGGACTCACTGTCTTTCTGGGCCATGAGCTACTGAAACACATAATGGTGTCTGAGTCTTTGGGGATCATAGGCAATGCCAGAATTTGGACTTTAGCCTTGAGACCAAGGGAGCCTCCAGCATTGGGGGGCCTACTGTCTTTGGACTGGAAGGGATAGAGTAGTGCTATTGACCCCAGACAGCACTGAGCAGGAACATGTGCTGTGTGTGGTGAGTGCTCTCGAGACATTGCTTGGAAAGGAACTGTGGAGAAAAGGATGTGCAGTAGCCCTGATCTTTTAAACCAGACTTCTACATCCTAGCCCCATCTCCACAACTTACTTGCCTGAGGGCCTGGAGAAATTCACCTTCCTTCTCTAGGTCTTAAATTCCTTTTCGTAAAATTAGGTCTTTGGATTGGAGCTGGGGCCGCAAACTAGTGGCCCCGAAATTTATCCCGTAGGTGCTGTTTTGTTTGGACTGAATTGGCTTTTAAAACTAAGAAATTTTAAATTAAAAAATCCAAAATTTTGACTTCTTTTGGAAAAACAGAGAGAAAAAAGAAGTTTCACATTCCTATGTGACAAAAAGTAGCTGGACCTAGAAATTGACAAGCTGATCCTAGTTATTCATCTGGGTCAAGAGACCCAAAATAGCCAACACAATCTTTAAGGAGAACAAAGTTGCAGTATGCACACTTCTGGATTTCAAAAGTTACTACAAAGCTACAGTAATCAAAACAATGTGGTATTGGTATAGGCCAAACATATAGATGAAAGGAGTAAAAAAAAAAAGAGCCTAGAAATAAGCCCTCATATTCACAGTCTAGGGTGCCATTTTTGACTAGGTGCCAAGACAATACAGTGGGGGAAAGAGTAGTCTTTCAACAAATGGTGAAGGGTCAACTGGCTATCCACACGTAAAAAAATGAATTTGGGCCCCTATGTCATATCACATACAAAAATTAATTCAAATAGATCAAAGACATAAATGAAAGAGCTAAGACTATAAAAGTCTGAAGAAAAGATAGACATAAATGTTTATGATTTTGGATTTGGCAACTGTTTCAAAAATATGACATCAAAAGCACAAGTGCCCCTCCAACCCCCCAATTAGGTAGATTGGACTTCATTAAAATTAAAACTTTTATGCTGAAAATGGTACCATCAAAAAAGTGGAGGCAATTCACAGAATGGGATAAAGATTTGCAAATGATGTATTTGATAAGGGGGCTTGTATTCAGACTATATAAACCAAGCTTATAGCTCAATAATAAAAAGATAGCTTAATTTAAAAATGGACAAAAAATGTAAGTGGAAATTTCTCCAAAGAAGATATATAAATGGACAATTACACATGTAAATATGTTCAACATCTTCAGTCAATAGGAAAATGCAAACCGAAGTTATAATGAGGTACCACTACACGCCCACTAGGATGGCTACAATAAAAAAGACAGATGTTAACAAGTGTTGAGGGCATGGAGAACTTAGAACCTTCCTGTGTTGCTGGTGGTAAGGTAAAACAAGGTAGCCACTTTGGAAATACTTTGGTAATTCATGAAAATGTTACACATAGAGTGGCTGTAAGGTCTGGCAATTTTATTCCTAGGTATACGTACAAGAAAAACAAAAACATATATCCACACAAAACCTCATTTAGGTGCACAAATTAGCAAAGCAGTGTTTTTCACAACAGTCAACAAAGTAAAGACAATGAAAATATCCATCAACTAAGAAATGAATGAATAAAATGTGATATAAACACACAATGGAATATTATCTGGCAAGAAAAAGGAATGAACTGATACAGGCTGCTACCAAAAAAAACAACAACCAAACAAAGCCCCCCCACAAACTAATCACAATATGTTGTACAATTTCACTTACATGAGATGGCCAAAAAGCCATAGAGAAAGAAAGTGAATTCATGCTTGCCTAGGGCTGGTGGCCGTGGGTGAAGGGAGTGTAGAGTGACCACTAATGGGCATGGGGTTTCCTTTTGGGATGAGAAAAAAGTTCTAAGATTAGATTAAGGTGATTGTTATACACCTTTGTGAATATATGAAAAAACATTGACTTGGATACTCTAAATGGGTGAGTTCTATGGCATTTTCTATAGAAATCTCTGAAATTACTTAGAATTCTGTGGAATTACACTTCAATAAAGCCACTCGTTGTTTTTTTAATGTATGTAGAAGTGAAGAAAGCCATCTTTCTTCAAATAGAGCAAATGCTCCCAGATCATCAAGGTCCCTACCAGGCTTGTCACCTACTTATGTTACCTGTCTGGCTCTTGCTGGCATTTGAGTTTGCAAACCTGGACTAGAGGTCTTTAGAGAACACTCTTGGTCCTCTTTTCCAGAGATCCGTGGGATGTTATTTTATTTCCTTCTAGAAACACTTTCTCTTTCTCCTGCTCACCTGCTATATGATCTTGAAACCTTCCCTTCTTATAACCTCAGTTTCCGCATAGGTACAGAGAGGGGTTAGGACTTGTCCATCAGTCAGAGCTCCTGTAGCATCTTCAGTAGATCTTTGAACCTGAGAGCTCTGGCCCTTATTATCTCTCCTAACCCCTTTCATCTCACTGACAGCCTCCGTGAGTTCTGGAAGGGCCTGGGTTACAGAGGTGGGGGGATCCTGGGATTGGGTGACAGAATGCAGGTCCTATACTTGAGAGGCCAGCTCAGCAACTGCACGGCCTCCTGAGGGCACTACCCCATTTCGACCAGATGCACATTTGGATCAGAGCACTGCTTGGGATCCCACCAGTTTCTTCCTGGCCACAGGCCAGTCTCATCACAAGTTGGTACAGAGTGGTACAGAGCTCTGAGTCCACTGGAGTGGCCAGCTGAGGCATCTTGGAGCAGAGTGGGGAGGTTCAGGGTGCCAATTCCTCATTGAATGGGGGAAGGGATACAAGAAGCTACCACCCTCTCATGCCTTGTTTCAAAGTAGAATGAAGAGCAAAGTTGTAGGTGAGTGGGAAGGAGGAAAGGACAGCTACTCTGTAAGGACTGCTCTTACCATGTGCCAGACACTGTCCTAAACACTCTCCTCCACTGTTTAAGCCTCACCAGGAAAGTATTATTAGGGTTGCTGCTATTCTCATTATTGTTATTACCTCCACCTTATAGAGTAGGAAATAGAGAGACAGAGTAGTCATGTGACTTGCCCAAGGTCACTCTGCTAGGATCCAGACTCCACAATCTGAAACATTGCACAGATCTATGATTTTTGTTAAATTTTCCATCTTACTTCTGACCGTTCTCTTGAGTGCAGAGCCTGGAGTGGCCAGGGAAAGGTTTGTTTTCAAGTCTATCTGGGGGAGAGAGTAAGAGGGTTTTGTTTCATGGTGAGGCTGAGCCCCCTTCAGCTGAACACTCCATTGGTGTGCCCAGTCTTGGAGAGTGATGTAGACCTGGACCCACACATTCTGAATCTGGCCATTTTTTGCCTGTGAGACCTTGGGCAGGCTGCTTTGCTCTTCTGACTGTTGGCTTTCCTGATGTAGTGATTCTCACCCTCAGAGTAGTGAAGACTAGGTGCAATAATGTTGGCCAACCAAATTGCACACAGTATCTGGTTGATGGAAGCCCTTGATGGACAGCAGCAATGACCATCACAGCAATGACCATGTTAGCATTTTACCTGATGGTAAAGTGCACAAGGAGCTGTCACCATGACTGTGCTCCTGGTGCTACAGAGCTAGAGACTCAGTCCTTGTCTGCAAAGATGGGGAGGAGGATGGGTCCAAGCAGATGGGCCTGCCATTAAAGTTCAGCTGGAACATGGACCTCGTTGCCCACTGCATTCTTGGCTTCCTTTGCACAAGTGTGTTCCTGCCCTGTACTCTTGTCTCCACACCCATGTTTATGTTCTTCCCTGAGTCTTCCCTTCCCCTTGCCCCCTGGTGAGACACTTGTTTCCACAGGTTCAACAGCTGGGCTGATGGGCTCCACTGTACCCTGGTTCAGAGTCAGAGTGTGTGTCTGTGTGTATGTGTGTGTATCATCTGGGGAGAAATGAGAAGAGGGGCAATGGGCTGGAGAAGTGATCTGACATAGGAGCAAATTCTCAAGATTTTCTCTAGGCCACAAATGTAAATAACTAAAGGGGCCAGGCAGGGCTGACTCATCAGTGAAGCAGAGAGGATATGAAAGAAATGGGATAGCAGGGTCTGTGGCAAACTGAGAGTACAGGCTCTGTATAAAGGCACAGCTGTCACTAATTTTTCCCAATTGATATGTAGTGAGAAGGTGTCTCCAGAAAGGCTTGATCTTTTCATTTTTTTTTCAAGAGAAAGTGGAAATCTGTAATTGTTTATAAAATCTACTGATTTTAAAAAGTATCGCACAGGAAAAATAGAGTTCTGTGATGCTTTTAACATTTTCATGTAAAGGTCTATGATGTGGGCCACCAATCTGAGGTCTCTTCTCTAGGTGAGGTCTAACAGTCCACTGGGCATAAGAGGCTCCGAGAAAAACTCACCTAAGCCTACAGGTACCAGGCGGCCATGCTGGGCATCACCTGAACTTGCTTCCTGGACCCTCCTTGCTGATGGGTGGGGCAGACCAGAGGGATGGTAGTCAAGAAGGAGGCCAGGAGAAAGTACCAGATGTTGTGGGTTTTCAGAGACAGAGAATGAGAAAATGTTGTGGTAACTTGGTGGGCCCAGTCTCTCATGAAAGACTTTGACATGGGAACAAATTTTTACCTTATCTACCGGCATAGTACTAGATTGTCACATGGTATTCAAGGGCTGCCTACCAAGGAGGGAGCCGTCTGTGCTCCCTAGGGCCTGGGCTGAGATGGCTCTCCAGGGAGGAAGGAGGGACATCCAAGCTGGTGCAGAAGAATCAATAAGATGCTGTCATCTAGGTGAGGGCATGTGTTCTGGAGTATTGGTGGACTCTGTCCAGACCTTACAGTGTATGGGATAGTGACAAATATGGAGACAATCATGGTGGGGGACGAGACCAGAAAGGGACTTGGATCAGGTGATGAATAGCTTCAGTACTGGTGAGGGTTGTAGCAGCAGGGGTAGGGAGGGATCATGACAGGCTTGAAATCAGAAAGAACCATAATATATTCATTCATTCATTCATTTATTTTCATTCATTCATTCATCAAATACGTACAGAGCACTGAGGACTTAGCAGCCAGCGAAACGTACCACCTTCTGTCATTATGGAGGTTATAGTCTGGGGCAGGAGGAGACAAGAATTAATGGAAGAATTACACAAATAAGTTTATCACTTAAGACTGTGATAAGAGCAGGAAAGAAAGAGGTCAGGGTGGTGTGACTAAGAGCTGGGAATGAGGAGGGAAGAGAAGAGAGAAGGCTGGAAACTTAGGCTGTGTGGACTTGGCCATGCAGAGAAGTTTGGGTTTTTCCCCATGTGCTTAAAGCCTTTGGACTCAGGGCAGGACTCAGCCACAGACTGGCAGGACAACTTGGGCGGGCCCCCACCCTCTGTCTTGGATTTCCCTTCTATACCGTAAACAGACAGGACAAGGCTGCCTCAAGGCCCCTTGCAACAGCTCCAATGTTCTCTTCCTCCCATATTCTCCCTCCTCATTACAGCCCCCCAGCTTGTTGTCTTAGAAGACTCAGCAGGGTCACTACCAATTTCACATGGTGTTTTCTCCCCATCTCCTTGCCTTCCTCTTTGGAAGCTCCCTCTGGCCTCCTGGTTGCCTCTGTTCTTTATCAGCCCAGCCTAGATCATGGGAGGGTGACGTTGAGGTATCCTCCTGATTGCTGAGGAGTGTTCTTCCACCCACTTAAAGGGCTGAGGGGAAATTATGTGTTTAGGGGGCCCAGGGAAGCCAGGGCTGACATGGAGCACTGAGGGGCAAATCAGCTGAACATGACTGGGTAAGAGCAGCCTGGTGGGGTGACAAGAGCACTGGCCTGGAGCTGGCCAGAGTCCTGTGCTCTGATTGTGGCCTTGTCCTTAACTTGTTATGTGCCCTCATCTCAGCTTCAGTTCCCTCACAGGTAAGATGAAGTAGTTGTTTCAGAGAAGTAGTTTTATTAATAATCTAAAGCTTTCTTTCTTTCAAGAAAAATCTTATGTCTGATCCTGATATATAAACCAGATACAAGCATAATTGCTCAGCTTTTTGTGATGGGTGGGGGTCTGGGGCACCACCCACTTAACTGGTCTGGCCCCAAGGAGCCCTGGTGTAGATGACCTGGGTTGGGTGGGCTCCAGGTTCCTGGGTATGTTGCAATGCTGACTCTAGAAGAGATTCCTGTAACCTGTTCAGGGCTGAAAATGATGGGGCCTCATCTTCGACTAGATGGGTGGGGCCTGGGACGGGAATGGCCTGCCCCTTTTCCACTCACACCCTGCTCTTAGTCTGGGGCACACAGTCTGGAGGGGCCTATGGGAGTCAACAAAAGGCTCTCTCCACCTAAATCTCCCTCAGGTTCTGGGAGAATGTTCTGGTCTGTTTGGACCCAGTCTTCCTTGCCCACTCTCTGGGGGCCTTCTTTTTTCACAGGCACCAACAAGAGTCTGGCTCTCCATCCCCACTACCTTGATGGAATTTGGGAAGGGAGAGCAGCCCAGGCTGAGGCCACGACTTGAATTATTTTGCAATCATATTGGGTTCACCAAAGCCCCACATATTTCTTGTCCCCAGCACCCTCTCCTTGGATGTGTGAGTCCATATGTTCCTGGGCAAATGTGCGCCGTCTGCCTAGGCTGCATTTGCAATTAGCTCATCAGGATGCTGTTCTCTAATAGCCCTTTGATGTCCAACCAGCCTCCTAAGCCTGTGTGTTTCCTTTCCTTTGAAGCAGGACATCGTGTTTTGCCAGAAGTCAATGAAACGTCCTAGTAGAACAGAACGGTTTAATTCCCTTTTCAGATACAGGGCTGGGGGAGTTCAAACGGGCTTCCGCCCATGCCTGCTGTCCCAGTCTGCCTGTCAGATGTCTGCCATGGAGGCCTGGTGGAGGCCACAGCCCCCTGGAGCATGAGCCTTCAGAGGTAGCTCTGACCATCTCCATCAGATAACAGCCCAAACTGCCCAGCAGCCTCAGCCTGTCCTTGGGCCCTTAACCTCATTCCCTGATGCATTTGGTCTTGCCCATGACCCTGACTCCTGAGTTGGCTATCACCTGATTTCCCGGGTCCTCTGACTTGGGCCTGGCATCATGGGCTGTGGCCTGGCCTGGCCTGGGCTCTCCTCTCCAGTTCTGGTGCTTTGTGCACCCTGGCTTGGCTTCCTTTGGGCTTCAGAACTCCTGTCTCAGCCCTAACAGCTCCTGGTAACGCCATCCACATGTATTCAAGGGACCATTCCCCCAAGTCCTGACCCTGAGTGGCCTGGGGCTGAGGTACGGGTTCTTACCCTAGCATAAGCATCTGTGTCTTGCCTACTCTGAGTCCATCTGCTGCTGTGGGAATTTCAGAGCCTTCCTTGGTGTTTTGGGAATTTCTAAGGATGTGGTTTATTCATGCATTTTTTTTGATGCAGCCATCATAGTTTCTTATTAGGGCTTCTAACCAGGTTGACGCTGGGGACCTCTGGCCACACTAGAGTCCTCTGTACCAGGCTGGACCAATTCTGGTTGCAGAGCACTACTTCCTCAGAGCTGGGCACACCTCAGCTTGATGCTATATGTATCCCAGTCTCATTACTGGTATCTGCTGTTGGCTCACAGCTGAGTGTTTTGGCCTCAGCTACTGACCCTGAGATGCAGACCTTGCATATATTCCTTGTTAAATTAGAAGGAGTATATTCCCTGCCTCAAGTCCTATTGGTTGAGGGGTGAAGAGTTCCATAGCAGGGTTATGTGGGTCCCAGTGAGTTATTCATTCGTTGATTCATTCACTCACCACAAATTTGTTGGGCTCCCATTAGGTGATGGGTATACAGTGATGAACAAGCCTCACCCTGTTTGCTTTCATGGAGCTTATATCCTAGTGGAGGGTATTCCACTTTACATAAATAAATGAACATTGTTTATTTCTGAACAGGAGAGAGCAAAGCCAGGATGAAAAAATGACAGGGAGCTATCAGACATCGGTATAGGTAAAGTCATCAAGAACTTCTTTCAGTAAGTGACATTTAAGCTGAGCTTAGATGATGAGGAAGAGACAGCCATTCAAAGTTCCAGAGGGAGAGCATTCCCAGAGGAGGAAGCAACAGTACAAAGCCTAGGATAAGAATGGTAGATTCAAAGAATCAGAATGAGGGTCTGCATGGCCAGGGCCTGTGAGTGAGAGGGAATAAGCAAGGCGGGAGATGACAGGGAGAAGTGGGCAGAGCAGACCAAGAGGATGTGCCTGAGAGGTTCAGATTTGACTCTTCAAGCCTTGGTGACTGGAGAGACTGTGGTTGGATGCAATCAGGACAAGTCATCTCACTTCTCTAAACCTCAGTTTTCTTATCTGTGAAATGGAGGCCATAATGCCTGTTTCACAGGCTGGATAAGGAGTGAGAAGTAGAAAATTATGTGGCAAATGACATATGTGCTGAGATAAATTATAACAACTGAAGGTGGCTCCTTTTTAGTTTCCAGGAAATGAGGGTAAAAACACAACTGGTTGCCTACTAGTAGGGATCACTCAGTTCAACAAGAAAGGCCATTTTCCTACCTCTAAACTTAGAAAGGCATTTACCACTTAAGGGTTGGATGTCCTCTCCCCTATTTTCTGCATCATTCTGATGCCTCTGAGACATCCTGATTATTCTTGGCCACTGGCTGATTTAGAATAGACCTGAGTTGATGGAGATAGGACTCAGGCTTGAGCAAAATCAGTTAGTCCTGGCTTGGCTGTAGGCTGCAGTTTTATCTATAGGTTTGAGCTGCCGTCCTCAGCTTTATCTCCCATAGCTCATACGTTGGTCAGGTCAAGATGGCCTGGTGACAATCCAGAGTGGCTGGACTGAACCTTTTCTCATTTAAAACTCACAACTTGAAAATAATCCCATGTGTGTTATTAGTAAAGATGGAAGATCAGATGATGTTACAGAGTTGCTGTAGGGCTGTAGCCTGACTCCTGCCATGGTTTGCCCTTTATGAGCTGTGTGACCTGGGGCAAATCATGTTGACCTCTTGGGCCACAGTTTCTTCATCTGCAGCATGAGATCAGGATCTCTTTCTGGAAGACTGTTGTGAAATCCAAGATAATGCTCCATCAGGTCTGACCATAAAAGGGCTCTACACATGGTTCCTCTTTTTTTTTTAATCTTTTAGCACATATATATTTTTTTAATTTTATTTATTTATTTTTAGAGAGGGAAGGGAGGGAGAAAGAGAGAGAGAGAGAAACATCAATGTGCAGTTGCTGGGGGCCATGGCCTGCAACCTAGGCATGTGCCCTGACTGGGAATCGAACCTGCGATGCCTGGTTCGCAGCCCGCGCTCAATCCACTGAGCTACAGCAGCCAGGGCTACACATGGTTCTTTTTATTAATGAATATATACCCACAGCTGCAAGACAAGAGCCAAATTGTGAATTAGTGATATATAACCCTGTTGGCTCTAATGATAATCCGTTGTTGATTAAGTCTAGATCTTGGCCAGGTGGGTGATATTTGGGCACACTGGCTACTGGCTTTAAAAATTAATGGTTTTAAGGCAGCTCCAGAAAGCCTTACCAGGTCCTCCCAGCAAAGCAGAGGCTTCAAGTGCAGAAAGGTTATGGGGTTGGAGAGGTAATTTCAGTCCTTCCTTGTATCTGTGGCTGAGAACTAGGCAGGCAGCTTATGGAGCAGACACTATAGTTCCTGCTTTTCCAGGCCACTCACAGCAGGCACAGGGCCGTGCACAAGAAGGTGCTCAAGCTGAACATTCAAACATGAGTTTGTTAATCGCTAGACCCCAGTGGTTTTAATCAAGGCATGGCTGGGTCCCTTCAAGGTGAAGGGGAGGGACAAAGAAGTACAAACTTCCAGTTATAAAATAACTAAGTCATGGGGAGGTAATGTATAGCACAGGAAATATAGTCAATAAAATCATGTTAACTTTGCATGGTGACAAATGGTCACTAGACATCGTGGTGATCACATCGTAAGGTACATAAATGTCAAATCACTGTGTTGTACACTTGAAAGTAATATTATATTGTATGTCACCTATATTTCAATAAAAATAAATAAAACAAATGTACAGATGCACTTTGACAATCACCTCATTCATGCCTTTGGCTTAGGCCTCTTTTCTACTGGACCCACTGCTCTTAGGATCTGCTGTCTTTACTTGTACCTCCCAACACACTCATAGACACTCATGCACACACTCAAAACTCCACCCACACCCACACCTACACATGTATGTAGTCAGAGAGCAGCACTGCATAGTGAGTAACCTCCAATCAGTGCCCAGGCTGGTCCTGGTTCTACTCCATCACTGCTGTGTGACCTTGGGCAAGTACTTACCCCTTTGAGCCCTATGTGAAAAATGGATAGAAAATACCATGCATAACTATTCTTGTGATGAGAAGAAGCAGGTAAAGTACTCAACATGAAACCTGGCATATGGGAAATTCTCAATAAATGCTGCCAGTATATCACACAGTGTTACCACATGCACTCACATATGAGCACTCAAAGAAGAGCACATCTAAAGATGCAGCTAAGAACTTGAGTGTTTTCTGTCTGTGAACTGCTAGGTCAGGAGACCACCAGGGTCTGAGTGGTTGTGTCTGGATGGTGCTGGGCCTCGCTCTCAGTCTTGGATTTGTGTATGACCTGCAACGGACAGGCCAGGCAGGGAATGGCTAAGGTTCATGTTTGGGAGGAAATGAATGGGAGCCGACAATGGCCCCTTATCCTCTTGTCAGGTAGCTGTGGAATAAAAGCTGGCATGCTTTTGTCTTTATCAAGTGATCTTTTATATGGAGAGATAACAAAGTACAATTAATATAGCAATTGGGAGCAACCTTCGATGCCCTGGTAATTTTTCCACCTTATAATTATCAAACAATCACTGTTTTTCAAGCTCCCAATTAAATCACAGTCAGAACCAGAGGCAGCCAGAAGGTGGACACTGAAGGTGAAGGCCAAGGAAATGCTTGGGGTGGGGTGACTGCGGAAAGAAAGGTCTGAGTTGGAAAAGAACCTCCTGCCTGGGTTGTAGCTGGACCAGTCTAGGAGAATAGCAGATGCTATTGCTGATGGAAGGTCTGGGAGGGAGCACCTGGCCCTTGGTGCTGGGGTACACACCTCAGAGGAGCAGGCTCTTGGCACACTGCTCACCCTGCCTGGCACACTCTGGGACTGGAAGCTGGCCCTGCACTCCATCTGGGGAAAGTGTTAGCTAAGGCTGGTTTTCTAACTCACTGAGTGCCCCTGCATCCTCTCTGGGCCACTGCTGTCATGCAGGCATCAGCCCATTGTATCTCTGAGCTTCCCACAAGGGCAAATACTTGATTCATGCTTAAGTAGCACCACTGAGAGAAAGGTCAGTTCTCCTGAGAGGGTTGGTTCCCTGCATGGAGCACCCATCATGGTGAGCCCTCCCCAGCTTCTGTGCATCGGGAAAGCTATGCTGGCTTTTTACAGTTGACTGTGTCTGCCCTGGGTTCAGCCACCCATTATGGAAGCTCCTCTCCCAATAGTTTTTTCTTCCTTCATCATTAATGTAGCCTCCATTCACTGAGCTTCTAGGTGCTGGGCTAGGAACTCCACTCACATTGTCTTATTTGAGCCCTGCAACAATCCGTATGAAATACTCACTACTGTATCTGCTTTATGGAGGAGAGAGTAATATTCCATGGGGATATGTAACTTACCTACAGATAGTCACATTGATTTTAAGGGTCACAAACAGAATTCAAACCTATGTTCCTCTGACTTTAAAGCTATTGCTTTAACTATCAGGCTATCCTGCCTCCCTTTGGTTGTTACAAAATGGACAGGAACCAGGTTGGCAGCCTGAGACACAGTTTCACACTGCGGGAAGTATGTTTGAAAGGCTGCCACAGGTCTGACCACTACTGGACACTGTCACCACACTGTCTGTGGGTATTGGGCAGCTCTCTCACAGCCACCTTGAGAAACCTCCAACTATGCCTGGGTCTCTGTGTCACTTGCTTTATACTCATACTCTGAGTAGGAACATCCTGTTGGCCAATTTTAAATACCATCTTTCTGTTCTGGAAGCTGGGGGAAAAAATTCCACCTTCTGGACAGTATGAGGGATTTCAAACCCTGCACTCCACATACTTTGGAATTCTGGCAAATAGAAAGTGTGTTTGATGCTGAGAACAAAAAAAAAAAAAAGTCAGATTCTGAGAACACATCCCACTTTCCCCAATATTCACAAGGGGGAAATTACTGGGGTTGATTGATTCATGATATCTGCAAACTTGTATGGGGAGATGGAAGCACATGGTGTGTAGTTTCCATCTGAGGTCCCATTTCACTACTTTCCTCTATGCTTGGAGACTGTGGGTCCCAGAGAGGGCCATACAGCTGTAGAAGGTCACACAGCCATTTAGTGGCATTGTAATTATAAATAAAAATTCCATCAGTGTATGTACCAGCTTGTGGTGGCTGGTCAGAGTCAGCAAATGTTGAATGAAAGGCCTTTTCTTTCTTTCCCTTATCCCATCCTTTCTCTTTATGTTAATTAGCAAGCTTGGCCCTATGATGTATGTTCTTGGAGACACAAATGCATATGAGACTTGATCTATGTGTTCAGGGAGCTGTCCTGGGACTCCCAGCATTTAGGAAGGGTAAGCAGAACAAGCTCTGCTGGTTTAGAACAATGACTTCTGTTTTACCATCTTCTTGCTTGAGGCTGAGGAGTGTCTGAGCTATGAGAAGGCCTGGGAAGGAAGAGTGTTGCCTGTAAAGAGTCCATGAGATGGCACAGGACCTGCCTTAGGGTTGTGCTGGGGACACACCGATTCTTGTCTCCCAGAGATCTCAGTGTCCTTGGCTGTAAAGTGGAGACTATGGCCAGACTCACTTTCCAGCATTGTCACGAGGATTAAGTGCTATGCGGTGATAAGAAGTCTTTGTAAACTGTGAAGTGCTCACATGTTTGTTGTTACTGACATTTCATGAAGATGGAGGCACCAGGATGCTAGTTCCTACCTGATTCCCGAGGTTTTGGGGGTCCCGAGCTCTGAGGAGATTTGGATTTTAACTTCGAATTTGCATGGTTTTGTTGTTCTAACAAGAGAGCCTTGAGGAGAGCAAGTGACCTCTCCCATCAGCTGTAGAAGAATCCCTAATTCCTCACCCCAGAATCCAAAGCCTCCTCATGTGTGTTCTTAACCACTCATTTCCCATTCCTGTCTGTACTCACATATCCCTCAGCTCACAGCAGCCCCTGCCTGCTTCCTCTTCACCCCCAACACCACTGTGGCATACATTCTCCCAGCTCCCAGTCACTACCTCTGAACTTCTGTCTCTTCCCTCTTTCAACTAAAAGTGTTTTTGAATAAAAGAAAAATTCATTTTCAGCAATAAAGTCATTTTATTATCTCACTTAAGAAGTCTGAAGGCAGGTAGGTGTTCAATGATGGTGTCAAGGCCCAGGCTCTTTCTTTCTGCATCAACATCCCCAGACAGCTGCCCTGCACGTGTGCCCTCATACTGGTCATTTCACAGTCATACAATGGCTGCCACGGCCCCAAGTATCAGCTCTATGTGCAAGGCAAGAAAGGGAGGAGAAAAGCAATAGCAAATCTTCTCTCTCATCGGAAAAGTGAAAGCTTTCCTAGAAGCCCTCAGCTGACTTTCTAAGATGTCTCATTGGTCAGAACTCATCATGTGGCTGCCACTAGCTGCAAGGCAGGCTGGGAAAATAAACTTCGGCTCATCGGAACATGGTTACTCAACTGGCCTAGACAAATTATAATTCATCTCTAAGAGTAGGGCACATTGTCATTCTGAACAAAATCAAGAGTTTTTTAAAAATATTTTATTTATTTATTTTTAGAGAGAGGGGAAGGGTGGGAGAAAGATAGAGAAACATTTTTCATGCACCCTGCTGAGGGACTGGTCCACAACGCAGGCACATGCCTTGTCTGGGAATTGAACTGGCAACCTTTTGCCTTGTGGATTGACTCCCAACCAACTAAGCCACACTGGCCAGGGCCAAAATCAAAGTTTTGATAGCAAAGCAGGAAAGAATGGCTTTGGGGAGGTGTTTTTGGTGACTTTGTGGGCCATGTTATGTTACTGAAAGTCTCTCTATTCTTGATCTTGCCCACATCCTCATGGGTAATTCTATCTATTAGTCCACAAACCCATTGATTCATCAATTTATTATGGGTGCCTACAAACTCCTGGATCAGTCCCCTGAGTTCCAACATCCCTCATTAAGCCCTTGCTATAGGCACTCTCCACTTGCCCATCACCTAACATGGTTCCACCTTGAACATCCTCATCTCTGATCTTACACTCTCTGGTTTCAACCTTGCATCTTTCCAGATCTTTTCACCATCTACTCCTTCTTTTGGTTTTTATCAATTTTTTCATCTATCCAGCCCTCCTATTCTCTAGTCCAGGTTGCAGACTTTTTCTTAAAGGAAGAGATGATAAAGATTTTAGGTTTGTGGACTAAACAGTCTATGTTGAAACTACTCAACTCTGCTCTTGTAACACAAAAGGAGCCAGAGATAAAGCATAAAAAATGGCATGCTTGGGTCTAATAAAACTTTATTTACAATAGCAGGTTGGGGGCTGAATTTGGCCCTAAGCTCTAGTTTTCTAATTCGTTCATCACTGTCTCCTGTCTTCACGGTGCTATCTCATCTAGACTCCATGGAATTTTACTTTCAGCCTTCTCTCCAGGATGCTTCACATCTTTATGCACATACTACTTATTAATTGTGATATAGATGAACTTTCATGAGAATATTCTGGGTGTCAAGCTCTATACTAAGACCTTTACATATGAGGTGGAAAACATCAATCCCATTTTGTTGACGAAGCTAGGAGAGGTAGAGGTATTTGTTCAAAGTTGCACAGTAGTGAGTGGACTCAATATGTCTGTGACTCCAAGCCCATAACATTAGCCACTCTCCCCTGCTCCCTCCCTTGTGGGTGGGCTCCTCCTGCCAGGTGAGACTCAGTGTCGACAGTGCTCCTTATGCTGCTGTGAGCCACAAGGGAGGCCAGACGTCTCCTGACCCCTGCATGCTCATGGCCGCAGTCTTAACAGAACTCTTAGTGAAGTTGCAATACAACCCAGCTCTATTTAAGACCACCCTTTGCTCTCCCCTAGCTCCATCTGTGATCACCCCTCTTATGTAATTGAGAAAATTCAGACCATCAGGACTTTGGTCTCCAACCTTTCACTCTCATTGTTGAGTCAGACCCTCTTTCCTCTCCTTTGCAGAGGAAGTCTTCTGATCAGGTTTTAACTTCCTGTGCCTACCTTTCCTGACTCCTTATAAACCTTGTTTCCTTCATCACCTCTTGATTCTTTATAGACCCTTTGCCACTGTATAATCATGCCCTGTCTTTCTCATCTTAAAGTAACAAAACAAGCATAACAAACAACAGCCTTCCACTCAGCCCACCCTGTACATCCTTCTCCTTTTGTCTCTTCCTTTCACAGCCCAGTGCCCAGGCATAACGAGAGCCTCCCCTTGTGATCTCTACTCTCTCACCTCCCAAGAACCCTTCGATCTGCTGAAATCTGGGTTCCCTTTCAGCCTTTCCCTGAGCTTGCTCTCACTAAGGTCACCAAATGACCTCCTAATTACCAAATGCAGTGAGCTTTTCTGTGCCCCCTCTTACCTGACCTCTTGGTGGCATCTCACCTTGTAGACCATTTTCCTATTTCTCACAGTGTCCTCCTCCCTGCCCCTTTCCCCAACTCTCCCTCCTCCCTCCATACTCAGTGTCCTATCCTGTCTCCTCTTCTCCAGTCCTTCACTTCAGCACTGGTGCTCTCAGGGGCTTTGGCTTTGGCCACACCTCTTCTCTGGGTGAGTCTGACAATTCTCATTGCTTTGGAAATCACCCGTCTCTGCTCTCTCCTAAATGGATGGGTCTCTCTACCTTAGTCTCCCTGCTGAGCTTCAGACCAAAATATCTGGAGGCTTCTAGAAATTTCCACCTGGATGAACATGCCAGTACTGAGTTTGTGATCTTCTCCTCCCAAACCTGATCCTTTTATAAACCTGTTTTTTCAATATCAGTTGAGTCATACAAGCCAAGAGTTGAAAACCATCTTAAGCTGGTCTGTGGTCACTCAGTCCCACATCAAATTGGCCATCAGGTTCTATATATTCTGCATTTTTTCTCTTCAAATCTAATCATACCTTCCTCTCCAAGTCTTTTGTTTACATATCTCTCGGAAATAACCCAACTCTTTGACTTCATTTCTACTCTTTGCTGGCAAAAATCATTCAGTCGCGGGCTTTCATCCCTCAGGACTGTGGGCCTGCAGCAGGATGCTGCCCATATCTCAGGACTCCTCCCTTTGTGGTCAGTCAGCCCCTCCTCCACCCTGCCCTTCAACCTCTGACCCAAACAACAGAAACTTCCAGGAGCCACAGGCCCATGAACACTCCTTGTATTCTCACAGGCACCCCAGACTTCTGTTTCATGGAAATAACCCAAGCCTCACTTAAGCACTTCCTCGACTTCCCTGTTTGAACTTCCATTAATTAATTTAATACTGAATATGTCATTACACTCATTGTCAACAATTCAATATTAAAATATAATGGACACATAGTATTTTCTCCCCAGACATCTGACACCCCAGTTCTCCTTGGAGGGGCAGTGGCTATTATCGGCTTCAATATTTTTAGCCTACATTATCCAATGCCATAGCCACATGTGAATATTTAAATTTAGAGTCATATTAACATTAGAAATTCAGTGCCTCAGTCACGTAAACCACATGTCAAACATCGCTATCTGCATGTGGCCGGTGGCTACCATACCGCAGAACACAGCTCTAGAACATGTCCATCAGCACAACAAGTTCTACTGAACAGCTCTAGTTGATACAGAGCTGTGCACCTTGATATTTTAATAACTATTTATCTTAAAGACAATGCCTCTACCTCACTCCTTCTCATGACTTCATTTTATTTGTTGTCTGACCAAGTTCCCTGCTGATGATCATTTAGGTTGTTTTACTGCTTTTGCTGTTCCAAACAATGTTGCCATAGAGCTAATGAGATAATTACAAACATAGAACATTGCCTGGCACAGAGTAGATGCTCAATAAATGTGAACGATCATTGATATTTCCTCTAGATGTGTTGGATCTTTTTCTGGACCTTATATTTATTCAGTTAGTCTGTGTATCCTTCAGCATTAGAAGTGGCAAACAAGGAAAGCTTCTCTGCCAAGTGGAGCAGAAAAGAAATTTATTAAAGACTTGGGCAACTCACAGTGTCTCCTGGAAGGCTGGAGAATCAGACATGGGAGCCTGTGCTCATTGCCCTGGGGGGCTCTTCTGGGGAAGAAACCATAGCTGCTGCTTCCCCATTGTGGGTGCAGATGTGAAGCTCTCTCTGACGGCCCTGGGGAGTGGTGTCTCTGCCGCCTCACTCATTAAACTCAGACCACCTGTTTTTCTCCCCAGTCCAGGTCTCATGTGGGGCATCTGACTGGCAGATCCTCAGTCACATGACTGTGGTTAGCTATTGGTATTTTTGGATTACAATGATATTGATTAATTTAGAGAGAATTGGAGTCTTCACAACCAACATAACTCTTCCAATCCAAGAACAGGATGTGTTTGCATTTATTGAAGTCTTATGTTATGTCCTTCACTAGAGTTTAAATTTTATTCCTGTAGATTAGGCACATTTTGTATTTAGTATATTTCTAGGTATTTTATCTTTTTTTATTACTCTAAATAGGGTCTTTTCTTCCTGTTATTTTCTAATTGGTTATTTTATATAGGAAAGTTATTGATTTTATATATGTTAATTATTAGTAAAACTTTTTAGTATTTCAAATAGCTTATTAAAAAACTGTTTTTTTTGCCTGTGTTTTAAAAGTGTATAATCAGATGATCTATAAATATAATAAGTTAGCATCCTCCTTTCAGTGCTATGCCTCTTGATTCTTTCTCTTAGTTCCATTGGCTAGCAGGTAAAAAACAATGTTTCATAATAGTTGTGACAGTGGGTGTATCAGACAGTGGATGTATTGCCATGATAATACTGCATAACTAACCACTCAAAACTCAGTGGTTAAAAACAAGCATTTATTCTTGTTCATGTGTCTGCAGGTGTATTGAGGGTGGGCTAGTCAAGGCCAGGCTTGACTGAGCTTGACTCCAGGCTGCAGGTTTGGTCTAGGCTGGCTTCATGTGTTCTCACTCTCCTTTCCCGGGTAGCAAACTATGGCTTTCTCTTCTATGGTGATGATGGAAAAGCAAGAATGGTGAGCAGAAACACCTGATGCTTCTTACATCAGCACTCAAAACTGGCACTCTGTCTGTCTGCCTGCTTTCTGCCAGCCAAAACTAGTCATTTGTCCAGGTTCATCATCAGAGGGGTGGGATATAGCTCCTGTGCTTAAGAGGATAAACTACAAAATCACATGGTGAATGATGTC
>PVIA01006355.1:0-98857 GCA_004024845.1 Tonatia bakeri | reverse complement strand
GGTGAGCCTCTAGTGGAGACCCAGGAAGAGCTGATGCTACAGTTCAAGTCTGCTGACAGAATTCCCGCTTCTTCAAGGGAGATCAGTCTTTTTCTATCACGGCCTTCAAATAATTGGATGAGGCCCATCCACATTACGGAGAGTAACTTGCTTTACTCAAAGTCTAGTAATGTAAATGTTAATCTCATCTAAAAAGAATTGTCACAGAAATATTTAGAATAATATTTGACCAAATATCTGGGTGCTGTGGGTTAGCCAAACTGACAAAACAAATTAATCATCACAGATGAAAACAACCCAAATGGCCATCAGCTGATGAATGGGTAAACAAAATGTGGTATATATTCATATATTCAAATAATATATGAATATTATCCGGCCTTAAAAATTATAGTCAAGCACCACATAATGATATTTCTATCAACAAGGAACCACATACATGACAGTGGTCTCATAAAATTAAAATGGATTATAAGCGAAAAGTTATTGGTGATGTTGAAAGAAAAGGCTGCATCCGACTTAGCTGTTGAGCTTACTGCCGGCTCTGGGTGTTTAATGGATGGGGAGGCTCAGCCTGTTGTCTGTTCTTCCCGTGCCCAACCCGTGGCTGGGGCTCGGGGTTGGGAGGGAGCAGGAGGAGAGGGCTAAGGAGGAGGGGAGCCTGGTGCAAACACGCACAGCGGCACACCGTGTGCGCAAACTCACTTCCTTTCCTCAGTTTCTCTTTCTTTCTTTCCTCCGGGCTTGTTCTCTCTCCCTTCTCCTCTCCCCTACTCTCCTCTCCTTCTCCCTTTTATTATATCTTGTCTCAAGCTTTACCTTTCTGGTTCTCTTCTCGTCTCTGCTGTCCCTTTCTCGCCCCTTCTCTTCCTTCCCTCTCTCACATCCTCCCTCCCCCCTCCTGAGGTCCCCTCGGAAGGAGCCTCCCTCAAGAGCCTTCCTCCTGCCTGCCACACCCCATAGGCATGCTCACAACACACACACTCTATCTTTTGCATCACATTTTTACTGCACCTTGTCTATGTTTCAATACACAAATACTTATTGTGTTTCAGTTGCCCACAGTATTCAGCACAGTAACATGCTGTTACAGATTCATAGCCTAAGAGCAATAAATAGGCTACTCCACATAGGCTAGGTGTAGAGTAGGCTACCTTCCAGGTTTGTGTAAGGGCACTGTGATGTCTGAACAAGGATGAAATTGCCTAAGGATGCATTTCTCAGAATGCATCCCCATCATTAAGCAATGCATAACTAATGAAATTCTGGCACATGATACAATACAGATGAACCTTGAAAACCTTAAGCTAAATGAAATAAGTCAGTTATAAAAAGGCAAATACTATATAAACTCCAGTCATATGAGATACCTAGAGCAGTGAAATTCAAAGAAACAGAAAGTAGAATGGTGGTTATCAGAGGCTGACAGCAGGGTAATGGAGAGTTATTATTTATGGGCGTGGAGTTTCAATTGATGCAAAAATTCAGAAGGTGGATAATGGTGAGGGTCGCACAACAGTGTGAATGTACTTAATACCACTGAACTACACAATTAGAAATGGCTACGATGGCATATTTTATGTCATACTTTACCACAATACAAAAATGAATTGCTTACAAGTATAGGCTTTACTAAAATTTAGACACTGTGCTAAATAACTTAAATTGATTTTTTCATTTAATGCCTATTATTTTTTAAAAAGAATAAGTAGTGGTGAGGATGTGGAGAAATTGGAACCCTTGGGCATTGCTGAAGGGAATGTAAACCGATGCGGGGTTTTTGCAGACAAAAAGCAGCCTCCTAGAAAAAGCGACTTGCTCAAGATACAGTAGTAGGAAGCAGACCCGGAACTGAAACCCTCACTGTCTGACTCCCACGTCTACATGGTTAGTCAGTGTGTTATACTAAAAAGAATGACTACATTAAGATAATGAGATAAAAAGCAAATTAAAATATTTTTAAATGATATTTTAAGTTGAATCAATACATTAAAAATGTATATAGCGAATTCCCACAGTGATGTGAAGTCCAGACCGGATTTTGATTATTTTGATTGACAATAGGACACCTCAAATTGCTCAACACTGACCTTCACCATGAAGTTCTCATCTCACAACCACAGCATCTCCCAAAATCAGACAAGAAGCCAGAATGCCTGAAAAATAATGGCAGAATTTTTATACCTGCAATTGCCCCAATTTCCCGTTAAGTCTTGGAACATTTTATATTCCCAATTTTTAAGTAAAAACACTGTGATCTTATTTATATTTTTAAATTATATTTATGTTTAGTTCTAGACCTGTGGGTAGACTCTTAGAGAAGGATGGGAAGGATACCTATCAAACTGTTAACAAAAGTTACCTCTGGAGAGAGTAGTAGAGTGGGAAGAAAACAGGTAAATACAGGAGAAACCATTGCTTTGACTTTTACACAGTCTGTTTCAGTGTTTCAAAGAAGACAATCACCCAACTGGCATTTCCTCAATGTGTAGTTTTAAGTCCAGGACTATGGCGGTTCTGTCGAGACAAGATGAAGACAGAGTGCTTGCCCGCAATGAGCTCCATGCAATAAACAGATAAAATGTCTCGTGTCTCCGTGTGCAGCACATCCAGGGAACTTTTACCAACTTGATTCTCCAAATGTTCCCTGACCCTTCAACGATCCTTCTTCTATGGACTCCTTGACTGCCACCACCACAAATAAGTGCAGCCCAATCGTATTGAATGTAAGGCAGTATAGACTAGCGGGTAAGGCTTAGGCTCTTCTTGTGTTACACTCTCTGAGTCTGCATCTGCTATTTGCTCACTGTGTGACTTTGGGCAAGTTTCTTAATGCGCCTGTGCCTCGTCTTAGCTAACCCTCACAGGGCTGTTGAGAGCCTTATATAAGGTAAGATATGTAATGCATTTATCTTTTTATTGTTTTGAGATTTTGTTTATTTATTTTGGTGGGGAGGAGGGAGAAAGAGAGGCAGAGAAACATTGACATGAGAGAGAAACATCAATGGGTTGTCTCTCCTATGCACCCCAGCTGGGGATCAAATCCACGGCCCAGGCGTGCGCATGACTGGGAATCGAACTAGCAACCTTACGCTTTGTGGAACGATGCCCAACCAACTGAGTAACACAGGTCAGGGCCATGTAAAGCATTTAGAACAATGTCTGCTTATGTATTAAGAGGTCAGAAAATGTTAGCCACAGATGCATCCAATAGCCATCTACTAACAACACTGTCCAGGGATGGGGTGCGGGGGGAGAGAAGAATAAAAGATCATCCAAAGAAGGGACTTTAGAGATCATTTTGCAGATGATGGCACAGAGAGAGCCATAATGGCTCCGTGCTATGCCTGAGGTTACACAAGGGGGTCAGCAGCAGCACCAGGGCCAGACCCAGGTGCTGTCTGACATAGCTCAATGTCTGAAGGAAGAGAAAACAAGAGATCTCAAAACTCACTCTCCACTTAGGTGCATATTACAAGTCTTATATACTCCCATAATTGTAAATTATAAAGTGACAACAGGTGAATAGATAATTCTCTCAGTGAGATAAGAGCTATTCTGCACACAAGGCAGGGTGGGCAGTGGAGACGTGCAACAACCACCCGTGTCAAAGACTGTAGGGTGTGGCCTGTTTTCTGAAAAGTATCCTGGGCAATAAGCCCAGAATGCCAGATACTTCAGCAGAGCTCCAAGACAGCCACCACAGAATGAGTCCAAAAGTGGGGTCCAGACTCACTGGTCCATCCTGCCCATGGAAGCTGCAGGCCCTGAAGGCAGACCACAGAAGCAAGAGAGAAGATAGGGAAGATATGCTAGGCACAAGGTGGAGACCAGACTCCAGAGATGGATGATTCTGGAAATACTTCCACTATGTAACTGCTGCCAGCTTAGCTTGCCACCCCCCACAATCTACCTCTCAAGTCTCTCCTTCCCTATCAGGCTCTCTACACCATCCTCCCACTACTCTCACCTTTCCAACCTTTCTGCTCACTAACTCCTCACAGATTGTCCTGTATTACAATTCAGTGTATACGTAGATTCACACTTTCCAGCCTCTTCCTTCTAAAATGCCAGCCACCTGCTCTTATTCTATGATCCCTTTCCTCTCCATTAAAACTATTGGGCAAAATTTTCCCCCCAGAAATGCTAACCTTCCCAAGAAGCCATCCTACAATAAGAAATCGTCTTTCCATCCTCTGTACTCCCAGAACCTTCTCGATCTTTCTAAGGCACTTGATAGATTCTGCCTCACTCCCTTCTCTAGACTCTCTCCTTTGCAACCTTTTACAGAGCATCATTAACAACTAGTTAGCACTACCAGTTGCTAATGCAGAGGTCAGAATGGTGGCTGGGAAAACTGATGTGCAACAGGGGAGTGGGAAGGAAGGCAATGAAGAGTGAGTACAAGAACAAAGACTTATTCCGTGCCAGAATTCTTCTAAGCGTTTAAAGTATGTTAACTCAATTAGTCCTCAAGACAACCCCAGGAGGTAGGTGCTATTATCTCCACACTACCAAGCTGAGGCAGAAACTGAGGCAAAGATGGGCTGAGTAAATTGCCCAATGTCACACAGCTGGGTTTGAATTGAACAGGGCCAGCGGGCTCTTTATATTGTTTCTCTGCAATACTGTTCCTTCTAACCCTACACCCCTGAAAAACACTTCAACTGTTCCACCCATTGTATGCCTTGCCTTTCTGAACCAAAAAAACATCCTGCTACTTGCAATTATGGCACCAAATTCCCACCTACTGATTTCTAAGCCAGAAATTAAAGATCAGTTCTGACCAGATATGCCATGATAGTAAAAAAATATATGATACATTCTCAAATCAAAAACATTGCTTAAACAGAGATAATTATAGATGTTTCAAATGAAATAAGCCTCACGCCATTCAGCTTGCTCAATATTTGCCATCATTTCCATCCTGAAATATATACCAGAACCATCTGCAAGCATACACATCTGAGGAATGCTTTAAATATTATTTTGATAGAATTATGGGATTATTAAACAGTTATAGCATAACATTATAGATATATACAAATTTTCTGCCACAGGCTTAAGATTTTTTTTAACAATCAGAAAGAAATCTGGGCCTCCCACTACAGATAGGAGAATATAGAAAAGACACATTTGTGTTACAATTGCTTTCAAATGTAAGTGAAACTGCAATTACCTATATGAGGTTATAAATAATCTAATATTAAACATCCTATTAACAGAAGTAAAAGTTTTGTTAATTCTGAATAAGCCAGATAATTTTCTTAATCTATCAAAACAGTCAGAGAGGGGAGGGTACATAAAGATTTCAGCTTTACAAATGTATAGTCTGTTTTCACAGAAAGAAAATAGAAAAAATTAAATTTATCAGTAGGTTCAACTTTGAATTTAGGACTTCACAACAGGATATCAGTTAAATTTCTGCTTACAGGAAATTTTTAAATAGCATACAGATGAACAAAAAAGTTAAATTCAAATTTAGCAAAGCAGAAGAAAATGAAGCTAAGGCTCTGTGCAGTTTGTGGCAGCAAGCGATATATTTTTCTTTCCCTGATGAAGAGAAGACTAATGAGAACAGCAGAAAGGCTCAGAACAGAGATCACAGAGCGAGAAATACGATATTCAACACGTATTCAAAACTTACCCAACTCGATCTGTTTACTCAACACTTTATTTTTCCCACTTTGCCCGTTTAAATCAGACAGCTGCTGGGTTTTTGTTGTTGCTGTTTCTGTTCTTTTGATCCCAAAGCCCCATGAAAATTAAACTGTGTGTTGGATGGGATCTGGCACCGACTCGCATTAGAGGGGGAAAAAAAGTTTTAAACTTGGATCCTTGGTTGCTTCTTTGGGAAAATGAATAAATAAATAATAAGTGGCTAGGAGGAAAAGACGTGGGGTACGTGCTCAGCTGACGTCGGGCCCGCGACTGGGCTGCACAGTTCCTCAGCGCAGCTGTCCAGATGTGCTTCATCTGGTTCCCCCGCGGGGCTCGAATCTCAGTCGCCGCGGTTACCCCAAGCTCCAGCTCATTGGTAGCCGGGCTCCTAACTTGCTGCCTATTGGCCCGTCGGCCCGCCACTCCGGCAGACCTAGGGCCCGCCCCCAGCCTCTGGGCCCGCTCCGTTCATCCTCTTAAGGAACCTGGAAGTGCAGAGCGCGCTGATGTGGCACTCCGCGGCGGCCAGCGAACCTGAACGGGGCCTGGGACCGAGAGGGGGCTCTTCAGCATCCAGGCCCCTGTTATACCCATCCCTTCAGTTAGGCGGATTTAAACAGGATGATTTCAATCTATTCTTAGGATGAAAATAAGGCGCTCCCTGTGATCCCAGTGGAAGGCACTCGGGCTCCCGGATGCCCACGTCCCCAAAAGGGTGTGCAGGCCAGGCCTCAGGACTTCATTCTCTCCACTTTCCCCTGGGAGCAAATTATAAAATCCAAGCGCCTGTTCCTTGAGGACAGTGCTTTTTTTGTGGGCTGGAAAGCCTTAGTGAATGCTTCATTAAAGTCGTTATTAACCAGAAGGTGGCTGTTACCTGCAGAGAGAAACCTATGGTTGGTTACAGGGGTGCTTTGGGTAGCTTTTTGTTTTTGTTGTTGAATGGTGGGAAAAAAGAGATGTTGCTTGTTTCTGTGAGAAATTAGATGGGGGGCGGAGTGAGATTTGCTAATCAATTTGCCATTATAACTCAAAGATGTTGACAGAAATGTGACCTCAGTGAAATATTAAGATGGCAAGAGCCACACTCATTTGGCCACAGACAGTGAAAAGTGCCAGGTCCTGTACTAAACACCTTGACCCACGTTATCATATTTAATTCTTACAACAAATGTATGAAGTAGATATTACAATTATCTTCATTTTCGGATGATGCTGTCAAGACACTGAGAAGACTCAGCATATCACTGGGGTCTCCAATATGTATTTGCAGCACTGCACCATGTGGACATAAACCTGTATGCCATGTGCCAGGAGTGCATGGGTCAGAATTTAGTGTGAGTGCCTCTCACCACATAGATGATGTCCTCTTGGTTGGTATATTTGTTATCTATTGCTATCTATGTAATAGGTTACCACAAATTTAGTAGCTTGAAATACCACACATTTATTACTGCACAGTTTCTGAAAGTCCAAGCATGGCTTAAGTGAATCCTCTGCTCAGGGTCTCACAAGGCTGCAGTCAAGGTGTTGTCCTGGGTGCATTCTGTGAATGGAAAGGGGCTACCTTCGAAACCTGACAAGCTCAGGTGTGGCCTGCATGACAGCTTTGCAAACTTAGAAACCTAAAGTAACCACATAGGAAGGTATGAGATAAAAAAAACTTATTAACTAAAAGCAGCTTGTGGTGGTCAGTCATTGTCCTAGACTAGAATCTTCCCTGACAAAAGTCAATCTTCAACTTAAGTGAGCCTGTCTATTGTCTTTGTGCATCTGTGATAACATACCTTTGGAATGTCAAGGTGTCTTCCCTTTTCCCAAACCCTTTAGGCACAACCACCCAGAGCAAACTACAAATCCCCTCACCGTTATTGTTACTGTGTTAATTGTTGACTGTTAACTATCCTGTGCCCACCTGGGTAAAAGAAATGTGTGTCTATCACTTTACTTTTTATCCAATCCCAGGTTACCCACTTTGCTTTTTCCCACCTCCCTAGTCTACCACCAGTAGATTTCATGTAACCCCCTTATGCCTTCTCTTTGATTATAATGTATGAAATAAGGTGCAAAACTGCCATTTTCTGGATCATTTTCTCAATTTGTTGAGGGTTTGCTTCCCAGCAATTGTCATCAGTTTGGCTCAAATGAACTCATAAAAATTCTTACATATTTGGATATTTCTTATGTTGATAATTCTCACCTGGAGGCTTAATTGGGGAAGAATCTACTTCCAAGCTCCCTCTGTTTGCTGGCAGGATTAATTTCTTTACAGCTGTAGGGCTGAGTCCCCTGTTTCTTCTGGCATGTCGGCTAGCTGCCCTGACCCCCTAGAGTTTACTCTTAGCTCCTGCATGTCTTAACAACCAGGAAGTGGAGGTGGGGGGCGGTGGGCTACCGTAGGGTATGTCTGCCACAGAGGACTAGTCAGACACTTTAATCTCTATCATCCCGATTGCAACATTATCACACCTCCACATACACTCCAAAAATTCAAGGCCCTGCTTACCAAGTAAACTGACAGTCAAGGAAACCCACAAAAAAGGGATGGCCCTTGAAATCAGTCAAAAGCTTGCTTCTCCAAAACATTTGTAATCTGATGGGAGTGCACATTTTACCACAAAGGGCTGATAGTCAAGGTATATGATCAAACTTCCATGCTCATTACTATTGACAGGCATCTGATATTTGACCATTGGAACAGCTTTTCCTCAAAAATCTACTAAAGAAGTAAGTTGAGTGGGGTAGAGCCTCTGTGGGTCTCCAAGGTGGGTCACAAAGTGTTAGCCAGGTTGATGGAGTCTCAGATGTGGCACCAGCCTACCTGCTCTGTGCAGGGAGGCTCAACAAAGAGGCAATGGCCTCTGCTCACCTTGAGCCTGACATTTCAGTCTCTCCCTGAATACCACTGGTGCCCTTTGAGCTGCCACAGTGGCGCCAGAGCTCAGAGGGAGTGTCTGAGTAGGAAATCTGGGCGATCACAGGGCTGGAGAGAAGAAGCTCTTGTCTGCCCTCGCTGCTGAGTACCACAGAGTTTGATCCTTCCAATCAGGAAGGTCAGAAACCTCTGATGTCATCGGTTATTCCAACCTGGCAACTAGTTTGAAGGACTCAAACATGTGTGTAGCTGCCATATATGTAACTGCCATACATACATGTAACTGCCATGTGTGCACTTCTCCTGGAGACCAGGGGTAAGCAGAGTCTCCTGCTACTGACCCAACAACCTCAGACCAGCCTCCAGAACTGTCCTCATGTGTCAGCATCGCCCTTTACCTCCTCCCCAGCAGCCACTCTATTCTCTCCATTCTGAACTTGAACTATGTCAGGATGTCTTCTTTGCCATTCCTATTTCAGAGTGGAGGCTGGTGGGAGAGGGGGATGACAAGGACATTTAGGGAAAGCAGAAATGCTAAGACCTTGCAAGAGTGAGATAAAGGTGTGAAAAAGTTTTTGGGTACATGGACTTGTCAGATTAACAGATTACTTTAAAACACTGAATGGTGCCCTGACCCCGGCATGGCTCAGCTGGTTGAGCCATGACCCTCAAATCGAAAGTTTGCCAGTTCGATCCCCCATCAGCGCAATGCCTGGGTTGCAGGCCGGTCCCCACATGGGGACCTGTGCAACTGATCATTGTTTCTCTCATACATCAATGTTTCTCTCCCTCTCTCCCTCCCTTCTCCTCTCTTCCACTCTCTTAAAAAGAAAAATCTACTAAAGAAAGATTTCTGGAGATTTTTGCTTACAAGAACATAGAGTTGACATAATGTTCCCTACTTCTTCTGTTAGTACAACTACAAATCCTGGCTTTATATATATAAACAAACATAAGAAGAGGAAGATGACACACCAGCTAGGAATCTAGAGGGCTGATGAATGACACGATGGTCATTAGGGTGGTTGGTGACATGGGCTATGAAAAAATTCACAAAGAGAAGAAAGTGTGGAAAATAAAGTTTTTATTCACTCTCCAAGAAAGGAGAGGGACATGGTGAGAGAGATACCAGCATTGAGGGGTGGGGGCTTTGGGCTTTCATTGGATTATAATTTGGTTAAAAAAGGGTGGGGGTGCTGTTTTGTGGCCCCCGGGCTGTTGGGGCATTGGAACACAGGCTGCAGTTTGTTCCAGTGCTATCTTCCACCTGTGGCTGTGGGGAGCTGTTAGTTCTGCTCTTGCCATGCAATAATTTCCACTCCTGGGGACACAAGCTTAGAAAAGTAAAATGACAGTCATGCTTAACAAGGTCATAGGCCGGCTAAGCAAATGGTGCCACCATAGCAAATGGTGCTGGCTTTGTCCTTTCAATGGTGTGTTCTCTGGGTTTTCTTCCGGTCTCACTGACGAGGAGCCCAGTGAAAGCTGGTTCTGTCTAGCCCAAGGCCCAGGAAAGGGGAGCCTAAAACAACAACAGAAAGTTTAGATAGTAAAGGCTATACTCCCACCCAACAGCACAAAAAATAAAAATTTAAAAAACCCATGCTCCATCCACACCCACACCAGCAAAAGCCAAGGGGAGAGCCTAGATTTCCACCCTCACAAGACCATAACAAGTGAAAACAAAGAGCTACGTTTCACAAAGTCGATATAATCGGCAAACCACTAGCACAACTGACAAAGAAAGAGAGAAGACACAAATCACCAGTGTCAGGAATGAAACAGACCCTTGCAGACATCTAAAAGAAAATAAGAAAACAACACACATAAATATGATTTAAGTGATGGGGGGTTGGCTGGGTTGGGATGGGAGTAGAAGGCAGAAAACTGTACTTGAACAACAATTAAAATGAAATAAAAATATAAATGATTTAAGTGAAATGGATGAATTTCTTGAAAAACACAAGTTACCACAAGTCATATGTAATCAATAATTTGAATTGCCATGTAAATATTTTAATTCATACTTTAAATACCCCCATATTTTAAATACAAAATCTCTAGGCCCAAATGGGTCTTACTGGAGAACTCTACCAAATGTTTAAAGAAGAATTAACACTAATTCTACATAATCTCTTCCAGAAAATAAAAGAAAGAATACTTACAATTCACTTTGTGAAGACATTGTAACTCTGATATACAACCAAACAAACATAGCACACACACACACACACACAAGAAAACTACGTACCAATATCCCTCCTAACATGGCACTAAAATCCTTAACAAAATATTAGCAAATAGAATTCTGCAATACAAAAAATTATACATTATGACCAAGTGGGTTTTTTCCAGGGTGGTAAGGCTTGTTCAATATTCAAAAATCAATCAATATATCATATTAACAGCCTACAGAAGAAAAACCACACAAACATATCAATTGATGTAGAACAAGCATTTGACAAAATTCAGCACCATAAAAATGCTTGGAATAATAGGAATAGAGAGAAATTTTCCTAATTTGGTAAATAACACCTAAAAAAACCCTACAATTAACATTATATCTAGTGAAAGACTAGGTGCTTTCCGTACATACTCTGTGATTCCGCTTATATAGCTTCCCTGCCCTGATGAAATTATAGAAATGGAGCAGATTCCTGGTTTCTGGGGGTTAAGGAGGTGGAGGGGTGGGAGGAAAATCAATGTGGCAATAAAAGGGCAACACGAGGGACCCCTGTGGCGACAGAAATGCTCTGCACCCTGACCGTATCTGTGGGATATTGCTGGGACTGTGTCCTACAGTTCTGCAAACTCTTACCATCAGAGAAGATTAGCAAAAGGGCATATAATGCATCTCTGTGTTATTTCTTATAACTGTATGTGCACCTACCATTATCTCAAAATTAAAAATTTAATTTCAAAAAAGATGTCTGACTCTCCCTCATCTCCTTCTGGTCCACAGAACTTAGTAGAGCGGTTCGGTCACTGAATGCAGCTCTCTCCAGAGAGGAATAATCACCTCTCAGATGCTTTCTAGTACTTTCTGGATGAAAGGGGTGGAGGTTTGTACAGGAGTATTTTGAAAATTTGGAATTCTGCCCTTATCATTCTTGAGTGTGATGTCCCATTCTTTTCCCTAATGGCCAGCTGGGTTGGTACACCCTCCTAGGGGCAGCCCGGCCCAAAGGAGACTTAAGGATTCAAAATTAATTCTAGCTCAGCTACCTGCATTCTCTTGTTGGATTGGCACTGTCCTAGATCATAAAGTTAGCGAACATTTGGTTGAATATCCTGCTCACTGAGTCCCCTACAGGTCCGAGTGGGAGGCATGAGGGATTTCTGTAAGTTCTACAACAATGTGCTTGTCCTTCTTGCACCTCACCCTCTGGACTAAAGTGGGTGTGAATGGAGTATGACTGGGAAAGAGGTGAGGTTATAGCTACTGGAACAAACACACTCATTTTGTAGAGGTGAGGGGAGATCAATAACTGGCATCTGAGGAAGGACACTGGGAACCCTGGGACATATGAAGGAGTGGGAAGAACATTAATCATATTTTATCTTTCATAACTGCCCCTGGACCCTTTGTTCCAAGGCAAATGCCTTGATACAACTCTCCCAAACTGCCACAAGCATCTTAGATGACACTGTGGGTCTGTCATCCCCTGCCAGACAACTCACACCACAGTTTGATAGCCATTCCCCTGAACCTTACTAAAAAGTCTATTGAAAACCACAAAAGATGGCTCCAGCTCCTGCACCTTGCCTGCAGAACCCCTGTCAACACCTCTGAATGTTTTATTCACTCCCATTCTCAGTCATCCCACAGGGTAAAAAAAAAAAAGATATCACTCAGCTAGTGGTATAGACAAACAAGAGAGGTTGGACTAACTACCTTCAGGTATTCCAAAAACAAGGACTAACCTCAATTATTCTAACTTAACTTGGAACCCTAAGGCTTACCAACTAGCCAGGAGACCACACTGCAGGCACTGTCGTCAATCTGTGCCTTCCCAAGGTACAAAATAGACAGGGGAGGTTAACAGTAGTATAGGAAATGGAGAAGCCAAAAAACATATATGTACAATCCATGGACATGAACTAAGAGGTGGTGGGGAGGGCAATTCTAGAGGGAGTAGGGGTGCAGGGTGGAGGGGGATAAAGGGAAGAAAAATGGGACAACTGTAATAGCACAATTATAAAGTATACTTAAAAAAATCTGTGCCCTCCCAATCCCCACTCATGCAGACTTTCCTGAGCAGCCCCAACAATTGTCAACACCCTGGTCTTTCCAGGATACCATGTCAAAAATGAACCCAAGAGGTTAATTTTTGAAATAAGAGCCAGGCATTAACTTGTTTCCCTCACCAAAACATATTGAGCTGCATCTTAGGAATGGTCATAAGAAACCTACAAGTGTTTAAACAAACACTACCAGCAGATCATGTAGAGGTCTCAGATCACAGTGATCTCTCAAAAACTACCCTTGGTTACCTGGAAAAGCTTTCCAGAGGCACAGGTGACTCATCACTTATGCACACCCAGCTGGCAGTTTTTCCTGCAACGGGAGTCATCAACTTAGAAAAGATGGTGCAAATTTACTCCATGCTTTAGCTGAAGTGATTAATTGGTCCTCAAAGGCATTCCAGTCAGCCTCAACTCACTGTCCAACTCAAGAATGTTTGCAGAGCAAATAGCCTTGTAAAATAGAGATAATGTCTCCTTCTAGAACAGAGGGCATTTTTGTTTAATAATAAGGATAATGTCTCCTTCCAGGACAGCAGTAGAAAAAGTTTGCTTGTAACCTATTATATAATATTGGGATGTTCTAAGCTCAGAAACTATATGCTCCAGCATTAACTATCTCTCATTCTGTATAATTTGGGGTTCTGAGAAACAACTCAAATGGTGATATTCTGGCTATCATTACTGTGAGTAATACACTGTCCTTTGTCTCTGACCCAGGAGTTTCATGTTCTTTGTCACCATCCATGACACTGTGGCAGACTAACTTGTTAGTTGATGTATATGGTAAAATCTCAGAATCTTCACAGTTCTTGGCAGGAGTACCATGGTCTCCTAGCTATTACCACAGATTCCTGCCTGGCAGGGCTCTCTGATTGCTACACTGGCCTTATTTCTGCTTTATAGTCATTAAATCCACACTTGATTCTAAGAGTAGGTGTTCCACCTGAACTCTCACATTCTGAAATCCTATCATTGCTTTCAGGGAGCCCAGCATTGTGGCAGCACGTCCTACGATCACCCCAGCCTACGGTGGACGACCACCACTGCTCAAAGACGTGAGGTGCCTCACCCCCTAACTAGTGAATTCCTGATGCGTTAATAAATGGAGTGTCCCCAGGACCCTGTTGAGTGATGTGATCAAAAGACTCGCTCTCTTGTGCCTCACAACAAACCCACTCTAATTCCCAACTTCCCTAGCCCTCTGATCCTTTCCTCAAAACTCTGCCAAGGTAGTTCTGCCATTTCCAACTCTTTTATTATAAATCTTGCCCAAGCTTCAAGGAGCCAAAGTGTCCTTACCAGCTCATTAAATTCTAAGTCATGAGAGTGCTACCATGTCAATAAACTCTTCCCTACCTGGTCTTACATTTCAACCCATGTTACTCTAACGTTCACAAATGTTCTTCTGGTTCCTGCTAGTTCATATTAGCTGAGTCCTATAATTCTTTGGGGAAGCACGTTTTTTGATCTGGGTGATGAAACTGGATTTCTCCACCTGGGCAATTGGTTTAGAGGCAGTGGGGTAGAGTGGGGCAAACCTTAAGATGGATGAACATTGCCCTGTGAAGAAGCCACCTCAAGGAGTCTGTCATGGTTACAGGCAAAGTGAGACTACTCTCCTCTAACAAAGAAAAACAACTGCTTCTGCCAAGCTCAAGGTTTTAGGGGAATCTGGAAGGTCAAGATTCTCTTGCAAATCATGTTTCAATTACAGTGCTTCATTTTGTGGAAGCACTGTCATTATCCTACTGAAATAAAATCTTGGGTTGATCATTTTTGGTTTTGCCTTCATGAGGGTAAAGTCATGATGGACTGACATGGACAATTCTGGGGAAAAAAAAAAAAAGATTCCCTCACACATCTGCTCAAATATCTCCACCGCAGGTCCCAGAGTCCCACTTCCTCATCAGGGCTCTGGCAGAGGACACATACCAAGGCTACTTGTTCAGTGTCCTTGGCAGCTCCTCTACATTTTCTATTAAATCACTGGCTTCATCACCAGGACCCTGCTGATCCCTGCAACTGATGAGAGTCTCTTTAAACACTGCCTCTGAGGTTTTCTGGCTTTCACAGCCTGGGTCTAGTTTATAGCTGGCTGAACTGAATCTGTCATTCTCTTCTTTAAGGCATTCCAGACAATTAACAAAAGCCTGCCAATTCATATAATCTATTCTCTTAATACTGTTTCTGGTCCTGTTGCATAATTCAGTGTTTACTCTTCTATTTGTCTCTCATCCCAATGCATGAAAAGTGAGAATCTGAGTTAATTGTGATGATAGAGTATGCCAGAAGTTACTCCTGCTCCTCGTCCACAGCAAGGGAATTCCTGGTGTCATTGCACCAGTAAGTGATCTGATTCAAAAGCCCTATCTGAATTATCAGTTTTCCATACTACTTTCAGTAACATGCCTTAGTTTGGGTTTGATGCCCTCCCCTGACCCCATGAAGAAAGAAAGAAAGAAAGAAAGAAAGAAAGAAAGAAAGAAAGAAAGAAAGAAAGAAAGAAAGAAAGAAAGAAAGAAAGAAAGAAAGAAAGAAAGAAAGAAAAAGGAAGGGAGGGAGGGAGGGAGGGAGTATCAGAGCCTGGGTAAGAATTCATGTGCAGATATTTAACTTACTAGTTGATTCCAAGAAGCAGAAGCGAGGGAGCCAAGAGAGCAGCAAGGAAGGAGAAAGAGCCACTAATGGAATGTGTTACCTAGGTCGCCACTGTGGGCCATAGGACCAGCGTAGACAGGGACCACTTGAGAATCCTACAGAATGCTTCCGATAATTGTCCACCTGAAGGATAGGGAGCTGGAGCTTTATTCACTAGCTCCTACTGGAGCTAGAAGGAAAAATGATGGGCTGAAGGCAAAACCAAAAATGATCAACACAGGATTTTCTTGTTCTCTACTGGACAAGAAGGAAAAAAGAAAAGAAGGAAAGAAGGAAGGAAGGGAGGAAGGAAATATGATGGCTTATATAATTTCTTAAAGGATTTAAGGCTTCTTCCAATAAATGAATATGAAAAAAAATCCTTAGTAAAGAAAGACTTGGAGAAGCATTGCCAAAATATTAGTCACTCATATTTCTAAGGTAATTGGTTTGGAGGTAGTTTTTTTTTATCTACTTCTTGTTTGCCTTCCAATTTTTCAACAATCAACATGCATTATATTACACTGAAAAATAATGGTATTTTAAAATAAAATAATGGAATAAATCAATGGAATAGAATAGAAAGTCAAAAAATAGATTCACATGTACATATAATGAGAATAGTTTGTCCACATTGATGTAACCTGCCAAGGGAATGGATCAGAATGAGCATTCCTGAGCAATGACAACTTCACTGTACTAGTCAGTGGAGGTGGTAGGCGCTTTGAGTGAGCATGTGTACTGTGTAGTCATCGCATTCAAAAGGACTGAGTGAGTAGAGCAAAGAATCTGCATCAAATTTTGTGTTAAGCTTGAACATTCCTGCGTGGAAACTATTTGGATAATTCAGAAGTCTTTCAGGGATGATGGAATGAGGGCAGCACAAATAAAAGTGTGGCACAACTGCTTCAAAGATGGTCGAGAATCTGTTGAAAATGATCCATGTTCTGGGAGGTCTGCAACAAGCAGAACACCTGAGAATGTTGAGTGTGTACAGGCTGCAATCTACAAAGATAGGCAACTGGCAGTGTGAGAACTAGAAGCTGATCTGGGGATTCCAAAAACTACTCTGTTGGAGATTTTGATGCAGGATCTTAGTGTGAAACTGTGAGGTAAGACAGATAGCAAACGAAGGCAGTGGGGAAGAGGAATACAAGCCCCATCCTCTGACTCAGCAGTCCCTGAAATTCTGTGTCTTTTCCACTATCCGGGAAAGAAAGCCTTTGAAACTGTACTTTCATCCCAAGGCCTGAAAGGGCTGAAAGGGCCCAAAGTGCCTAAAGGAAGAAGCCCATTAATACCTTTGGGTATTCACTCCCCTGTCTTGGAAAGCTAGCACCACCTTTACCTGACAATCAATATGTAACTTCTTCCCCCTCCCCCATCCCATCATCAATATAAGCCCTTAGAACAAAGGACTCAGGGGCTTGGAGCTTTTTGCTTTCTGGCTGCCCTGCCAGGCTGCCCAGCTGGCCACAGGCCACATGGCTTTTGGCCACCCTTGCCTTCACACACCTTGCTTCACCCTGAACCTATGCCTTTCAGACCCTCTACCCCCATCCTAACTCTTCCGTGAGAACAGATCACCAATAAACCAGCTTGCATGCTAATAGATTTGCTGATCTCTAATTCTTTATTGCATTAGCGAGAACATCCGAGTTTCTGGGAGTTCCTCCTGTAACAAAACATGTTGTGGCAAAATTCGTACTGCAGCTTCTGCCACCAGAGCAGAAGGAGCATGGTGCTGCAGTTGCTAATGACTTCATTCAAACCATTACCAATGAATCAGATTTCCTCAAGAAGGTCACAACTGGAGATGAATCATGGGTCTGCAGCTATGATCCAGAAATGAAGGTCCAGTTGTCCAAATGGAAGTGGCCTGGTTTTTTTCACCTAAAGAAAGCACGGCAAAGTCGCAGCAAGATCAAGACCATGTTAACTGTGTTTTTTGATTGGGAAGGTGTTGTCCATCAACGCTACACCCCTCCAGGCCAACCAATTAGTAAGGAGTGCTACTGCAATGTTTTTAGGAGGCTGAGAGATGCAACACGATGAAAACAGCCACAGCCATGGGCAGCTGGTGATTGGCACCTTCATCATCACAATGCACCCACTCATGCATCACATTATGCAGAGGATTTTTTTGCAAAACATCAAATCACCCAGGTGACTCAGACCCCCACTTCCCAGATTGCCAGCAACTTCTGGCTTTTCCCAAACCTAAAATCACCTTTGAAAGGGCAGAGAGTTCAGACTATCTATAAGATTCAGGAAAATACGACGGGGCAGCTGATGGAGACTGGGAGACCTGTATGAGGTCCCAATGTGTCTACTCTGAAAGGGACTGAGGTGTCATGGTCCTATGTACAATGTTTCTTGTACCTTGTGTCTTCTTCAGTAAATGTCTCATATTATATATTTTTCATATTACATGGCTGGATATGTTCTGACAAAGGTGCAAAAAAAATTCATTGGAGAAAAAATAGAGTTTTCAGCAAATTCTTGGAACAATTGAGTATTCATGTGACTTTTTTTTTAAAACCCACCTCTGTCCATACTTAGCAATATGAACAAAATTAACTCAAAATTGATCTTAGAGCTACATGTAAAATCTAAAACTATAAAACTTCTAAAATTCATATGAGAAAATCTTTTGTGATCTGGGGTTAGGTAAAGATTTCTTAAATACACCATAAGCACAATCTATAAAAAATTTATAAGTTGGATTTTAAAATTAAGAACTTCTGTTTTTTTAAAATTAAAATCCTCACCCAAGGTAATGTTTATTGATTTGAGAGAGGGGGAAAGGGGGAGGGGAAAGAGAGAGAGAGAAACATTGATCAGTTGCTTTCTGTTCACACCCCGACTGGAGATTGAACCTGCAAACTTTTGGTGTACAGGACAATGCTCCAACTAACTGAGACACCCAGCCAGGGCAAGAACTTTTGCTTTTTAAAAAACTCTATTAAAAGATTAAAAAGACAAGCTGTATACTGGGAAAGAATATTTGCAAATCACATATCTGATAAAAATTTATATCCAGAATATATAAGAAATCAAAAAATTTAAAAACTACTCAGCTTTCTTAAATGGGCAAAATATTTGAGGCCCTGGATGGGTAGGTGATTAGAACATTGTTCCAATACACCCAGGCTGCAGGTTCAATCCCTGGTCAGTGCACACACAAGAAGCAACCAAAGAATGAATGCATAAATAAGTGGAACAAATCTCCCTCTCTCTCTCCCTCAAACCCTCTCTCTGTCTCTCTAAAAAGAAGTTGATAAAGTAAAAAATACATATTTGAACAAAAATAATAAAAAATATATGTACTGATGTCAAATAAGGACCTGAAAATACACTCAATATTATTAGACATTTGGAAACTAGAAAATTGAAACTGCAATTAAATACTACTACATACCTATTAAAAAGATTGCCAAACCAAGTGTTGTAAGGATGTGGAACAACTAGGATTCTCATATACCCCTGGTGGGATATAAAATAACACTTCAGAAAACAATTTGACACTTTCTTAAAAGGTTCAATACACACTTACCCTACGGCCCAGCCAGTCCATCTCTAAATAAATGAAAGCATATAGCCCCATGAAGACTAACAGTGTGTATCGGCGGCTTCCTTTGTAATAGCCAAGAACTGGAAACAACCTGAGTGCCCATCAGTAGATGAGTGCATTAACAGATTGTGGTGCCTCCATATAATACTACTCAGACATAATCAACATGAATGAGCCTCAGAATAATTAAGCAGAGTCAAAAGTCAGACAAAAAATTCATTCTGTGTGATTCGATATCTACAGATTTCTAGAAAATGTAAATTAATCTATAGTGGCAGAAAATAGGTCAGTGATTGTCTGGGCCAGGGTAGGAGGGTTATGAGAAGAAGGAAGAGAAAGGGCTTCCTAAAGAGCGTGAGTGTATACATGTGTCACAATTTATTGCATTGGTAAGTTTTATGGTATGTATATTTAACTACAAATAAAAAGAAAAATTATCAAGTTGCTTTAATTATGAGAAGTTTATTATATATCAAATTACCTTGATAAAGCTGTTTTAAAATGGTGTTTTTAAATAAAATAAGGACATAAAAACATCATTAGGCAAAATATTTTATGCCACAAATATTATTTTTTAAGAGTAGACTTTTATAAGGAAATTTACTAGGTCAAACAGTAATAATAGTTTTCATGTTCTCAAGACAGAAACTACTTTCAAGAAAGATTGAACAAAGTTTTACTTTTTTTAATTCAAAGACATATTTATTTTATTTTTTTGATCTTATTGTCTATGTTATTACAGTTGTCCCAGTTTTCCCCTTTTGCCCCCCTCCATCCAGCCCGCCCCTCAGGCAATCCCCACACTGTTGCCCAAGTCCATGGGTCTTATATGTTCTTTGTCCAATCCTTTCACCTTCATTTAACCAGTCCCCATCTACCCCTCCCCTCCTGCAGCTATCAGTCTGTTCCTTGTTTCTGTCCCATCTCACTCTCCCCAAATTCTGAGAATTTAAAAATATATATATTTGTAAATTTGAGAGTTAAATAGCCTCTTATTTTCATTTACATTTTTGTTACTATAGATGCCGTATTTTAAACAAAATCTTGACAAACTAGAGAGGTGCCATGAAGGCATCCAGGGTGCTGGGCTGTGGAACTCTGGTGCTGTAACACTGGCTGGTGGACAGCACAGGAAGCTAACCTGAGGAAACCCCCAGGGTCGGAGAGCCAGAGAAAGGCGTGAGTGCTCTCTCCTCTAGGAACTGCAGTGACACCGCTCAGGAAGGGGACCTCTGCTGCCAGTGCTCCAGGGGAAGAAAAAGAGGAAGTTCCATGTGGAAGGAGCTCTTATAAAAGGGAGATTGCAGCTCGGAAGAGAAAGGACCTTTTCTGTGGTGAGGGGGGAAAGGGCAGGACCCCACCAGTATCAACTGTGACAGTTTCAACACAATGCAGCAGGCAGCCTTCCAGCTCTGGCAATCAACAAGGGGGGCCTGGAAGGGCCCACGGCCTCACTGTGGAGGGAGTTCCTGCCTCAAGTAGGAATTCAGGTCTGACAGCCTCAGGTCAGATGCTCTTTTTTTCCCAGTTTTGTTGAGGTATAGTTGTCATGCATCATTGCATGGGTTTCAGATGAACAACATAAAGGTTTCACTTGCACATATTGTGAAATGATTACCACAGTAAGTTTAGTTAACATCCATCATCTCAATAGATTCAATAAAAAGAAATGAAGAGAGAGAGGTTTTTCTCCTTGTAAAGAGAGCTCAGGATTAACAGTTTTCATACATGTAAGTGATAACTCTAGCCATCATGTGCACATTATGTCCCTAGCACTTATTTATCAGATGATTTTTAAAAGTCTTGTGATGTGTTTCTCCCATTCCCTGTCCTTAACGTGTTTTGTTTTGTTTTGTTTTCCTATTTTCCCCTGTACTTCCTGGAAATGGTGACTTGTCATTATCTTCCTATGTTTGCAAAGCAATGGGTGAGAAATAAAGCCACTTGTTTACTTTATAGGGACACAGTGAGCAGCCTTTAAACACAGGTGGTAGAGTGTTCCAAAAATGAGAAAAGAGATTCCTGGGAAAGTACTGGGTTGGCTCGTTTATCATGTTAAAATGGTTCATGACCAGTACAACATTATTATTACCCCTTAATTAATGTCTAACCAGGGCCCATCCCAAATGGAAAATCTAAACAAATAGACACAATAGTCATTATAAAGTTGTCATTTGTTTGTACTTATCCCTCCACCAAAACACTTGAAGGCAATTTACACAACAGCAGTGAAAACACGAGCTGTGAAGAATGGTGGGTGTGCACCAAACACTGAGGAGGCAGAAAGAAGAGAGGAGATAAGAAGAGTTGAAACAAAATCTTCATTAAAGTTTGAATACGAGCTTGATGGGTGTCTGATGTCCTGCTAAAAGGTTTTGATTTTATTCTATAAATACTAAGGAGCCTGCCAAAGTCTTCAAGCTCGAGAGTAACACAATGTTTTGTTGTTTTTTAAAGTATATTTTATTGATTATGCTATTACAGTGTCCCAATTTTTTTCTCCCCTTTACCGCCCCTCCTCCATGCACCCCCCTCGCCACCCTCCAGCATCCCCCTTCCCTCCTTAGTTCATGTCTGTGGGTCATACATATAAGTTCTTTGGCTTCTCTGTTTCCCATACTATTCTTAACCTCCCCCTGTCTATTTTATACCTATCTTCATGCTTCTTATTCCCTGTACCTTCCCCCCATTCTTCCCCTCTCCCTCCCCACAGAAAACCCTCCATGTGATCTCCATTTCTCTGATTCTGTTCCTGTTCCAGTTGTTTGCTTAGTTTTAGTTTTTGTTTCTTAGTTTAAGTTGTTGATAGTTATGAGTTTGTTGTCATTTTACTGTTCATAGTTTTTCATGTTCTTCTATTTCTTAAATAAGTCCCTTTAACATTTCCTATAATAAGGGCTTGGTGATGATGAACTCCTTTAACTTGACCTTGTCTGGGAAGAACTTTATCTACCCTTCCATTCTAAATGATAGCTTTGCTGGATCAAGTATTCTTGGATGTAGGTCCTTGTCTTTCATGACTTGGAATACTTGTTTCCAGCCCCTTTTTGCCTGCAAGATTTCTTTTGAGAAATCAGCTGATAGACTTATGGGCACTACTTTGTAAGTAAATCTCTCCTTTCCTCTTGCTGCTTTTAAGATTCTCTCTTTATCTTTAATTGTGAATAACTTAATTATGATGTGTCTTAGTGTGTTCCTCCTTGGGTCCATTTTCTTTGGGACTTTCTGGGCTTCCTGGAGTTCCTGGAAGTCTATTTCCTTCACCAGATTGGGGAAGTTTTCCTTCATTATATTTTCAAATAAGTTTTCAATTCCTTCCTCTTCCTCTTCTTCTGGAACCTCTGTGATTTGGATGTAGAAATGTTTAAAGTTGTCCCATAAGTTCCTAAGCCTCTCCTCACTTTTTTGAGTTCTTGTTTCTTCATTCTGTTCCAGATGGATGTGTATTTCTTGCTTCTGGTTCAAATAATTGATTTGAGTACCAGTTTCCTTCCCTTCACTGTTGGTTCCCTTTATGTTTTGCTTTATTTCACTTTGCATAGCCTTCATTTCTTCCTTCATTTTGCAACTGAGCTCAATCAGTTCTGTGAGCATCCTGATTTCCAGTGTTTTGAACTCTGCATCTGATAGGTTGTCTAACTCCTCATTGCTTAGCTCTTTTTCTGAAGTTTTGATCTGAGCTTTCATTTGGGACCTGTTTCTTTGTGTCAGGCACCTGTTATGTGGTAAGGGTGGACAGCCTTAGATATTTACCAGGGTGGGACAATCCTCTTTGCTGCATTGTGGCTCTGTCTGTGGGGCAAGAGTCAGAGAGGGAACAATGTGGATTGCTTGCTCTGCTCTTGCCCCACTTTCCAACGAATTGTCCTGTGAGACTAGGAGTTTCTCCTGCCGTCACAACCCCCACAGTAGTTTACAGCTAGCTTTGAGTCTTTAGTTTCCTGTTTAGCCAGCCCCACCTTGCCCACATGGTCTGCTCCTTGCCTCACATCCTTTCCACTAGGCTGCCAATGTCCCATCTCCGCCTCTCCTACCAGTCTGGGTGAATGTCTTTTTTAACTCCTTGGTTGTCGGAGTTCCATGCAGTTTGATTTTCTGGCACCTCTGGTTGTTTATTGTTTTTAAATTGGTTGTTATCCTTGGTTGTGTGAGGAAACAAAGTGTTTCTACCTACACCTCCATCTTGGCTGGAACCTCCATCAGGTACTATTATGAGCCCAAAACTAAAGCTTAGAAGCCTAGGTTATCATCACCTACCTAGTGATAAGAATGCAGATATGATTCTCAGGGGGGGGTTTGTTGTTGTTAAGTTATACCCTAGCCAGTGATGTGTAAATTTTTATTTACTGTTGGTTTTCCTTCTGGAATGAGAGTTCCTAAACAACAGGGTTTTTATCTGCATTGCTCACTGTTGTATGCTCAGCACAGAGCAGGCAATCAAAACATCTTTGTTGAATGAACAAGTGGATCCTGGCAAATAGTAATCAAGGATGCGACTCAGGGATCATGAGCCAAGGCAAGGTCTGACAACACTCTGAGGTATAAGCCACTCAAGAACTGCTGGGCACACATGCAGGTGTGAGCTGGGACAAAAAGAGTGGGAAGATAAAAGGGTTTATTGGTTCACTGTTGTTTTTTGTTTGTTTGCTTATGAATCAGATATCCAATATAATGATACAATATTTGTATATATTGTCAAATGACCACCACAATAATTATTCCATCACTATATATAGTTAAAATTTTTTCCTGGGATACGAAAGTTTTAAGATCTATTCTCTTAACAACTTTCAAATATGCAGTATAGCATTATTCTTTATAGTCATCATGCTATGAACTACATCCCCATGTTTTATTTATTTTATAAATGGAAGTTTGTACTTTTTGATGGCTTTCACCCATTCTACCCCCTCCCTACCCCCTGTCCCTCTGCCTTGGCAACCACCATTCTTTATCTATGAGCTTTTTTAAAAAAAGATTCCATGTACAAATGAGGTCATACTGTATTTGTCTTTTTCTATCTGACTCATTTCACTTAGCAAAATGGCCTCAAGGTTCACCCATGCTGTTGAAAATAACAAGATTTCATTAGTTTTTACAGTTGAATAATATTCCTTTGTGTATATATACTACATCTCTTTATCCACTCATCCATTGATAGACACTTTGGCTACTATAGATGAGACTGCAATGAATATGGGCATGCGCATATGTTTTCAAGTTAGTGTTTTATTTCCTTTAGATAAATACCCAGAAATATTGCTGGATCCTATGGTAGTTCTATTTTTAACCTTTTGAGGACCCTCCCTACTGTATTCATAGTGGCTGCTCCAATTTATATGTCCCCCAACTGTGTGCCCAGGGGTTCCCAGGCATCATTGTTTTTTCCTCACGTCTCCATATATGCAGATGGGAAAGCTCAGCCAATTAATATGATTACTGGCTCCAAATTACAGCAGGAATTAGCCAAAACAGAATTGTGTAATTCAAGGTTAGAATACAATGTCAAAAAATTCCAAAGACAGAGAAAATCAGAATTTATAATTCCTCCCTTCACCAGTTTATAATTTCCCATTGTGCAAGTGTAAATCATTTATATAGTATTTTTTAAAGATTTTATTTATTTATTTTTAGAGACGGAAGGGAGGGAGAGAGAGAGAGAAACATCAATGTGCGGTTGCTGTGGGCCATGGCCTGCAACGCAGGCATGTGCCCTGACTGGGAATCGAACCTGCGATGCTTTGATTTGCAGCCCGTGCTCAATCTACTGAGCTATGCCAGCCAGGAAAATCATCTATATAGTATTTTAAGCACTCTTTCTCTTTTTGTGTCCCATGGAAGTAACCAATTAGTCATCTTCCCAAGTGTATACTTTTAAAGAAATTTTAAAAATAAGCCATACAAATTACCTGACATTTAATTCGTTTAAACTAACATCTGAGAGTTTTGATAAGAAATGCTGCAGTTGTCTCCTTTTCATTTGAAAGTAATGGTAATGATTTCGTCCTTGGCCAAACACTGAGGCTTCTTCGTGTCCAGCATTTCCAGTCCAAATGGCAGCTCAAGTCTGCCCCCTAGAGTAGAGAAACCGGAGTGCCTTAACTGTTACCATGAACTGTATGAAGTTCCTAATTCTGACATTGGGCTTTCCCAGAGGACTACCACTTTCTGTTTTATATGCTTCTGCATTATTTGTAAGTATGCGAGACGTTGATTTTATAAGTTAAAAAATTTCCACTTTAAGGGGAAAATATACAAATACAAATACAATTTTTCATTCCAAACTATATTTATTGAGTCACTTCTATGTGATGTGCACCTACTAAATTCTGGGAATGCAAAGAGGATTAGGATGTGGTTCCTGTCACTAAGAGTTTATAGTCTAGATGGGAAGACAGACATGTACGGAAATCATTATATTACATGATAAAACCTATATGAGTTATGCTATAACACAGAAGAGAACATGAAAGGGCAGAGACATTTTTATTTGGAGAGAGAAGGAAAGAAGGAAGGACAGAATGAGGTATAACAAACTTTCAAATGCTGTAACTAGTATTAGGCCCATTAACCCCAAATGATATCAGGAAATAATTAAATTCTGATACTTTTTTAAGCTCAGGAAAACTTTAAAAGTAAAATTCAAGTAACACAAAAGGAGGCCTGAGAGTTAGGATATACAGGTTAGTGCTATTCAGTAGAAATGTAACATGAACTCACTTCCAGCCAAGATGGAGGCTTAGGTAGACACACTGTGCCTCCTCGCACAACCAAAATAAGGACAACAACAATTTAAAAACAAAAAACAGCCAGTACCGACAGAAAATTGAATTGTATGGAAGTCCGACAGCCACAGAATTAAAGTAGACACATTCATCCAGACTGGTAGGAGGGACACAGTCGGGCAGGGAGGGGTTGTGTCAAAGCAGTGGCTGGCAGACCCCAGGTGAACAAGGAAGTGGCTGGCAGACCCAGTGAGGTGGTTGATTGTGGAGGGGCAGGGTGCACAAGGCAGCTGGCAAACCAGGTGGTCCCACATTCATGCACAGATAAACTAGGCGAAACTGGGAAATGGGTTGGACTGCACAACCCAGGGCCCCAGCTCGGGGAAATAAAGCCTCAAACCACTGACTGAGCCTAAAAACACCTTAGGGGTTGAGGTGCCGGGAGAAACTCCCAGCCTCACAGGAGAGTTTGTTGGAGAGACCCACAGGATCCTAGAATGAACACAAGCCACCCACATGGGAAATCCAACAGAGAGCAGAGCAAGTGCCATTGTTCCCTCTCTGACCCCTTCCCCACATACAGTGTCATAACCCAGCAATTGGGTTGCCCCACCCTGGTGAACACCTAAGGCTCTGCCCCTCACTACATAACAGGTGCATCAGCACACAAAAAAATGGCCCAAACAAAAGAACAGATCAAAGCTCCAGAACAAATATGACTAAGCAACCAAGAGATAGCCAACCTATCAGATGCATAGTTCAAAGCACTGGTGACCGGGATGCTCATAGAAGTGGTTGAATTTAGTCTCAAATTAGATGAAAAAATGAAGACTACACTAAGTGAAATAAAGGAAAATGTACAGGGAACCAATAGTGATGGGAAGGAAACTGCATCTCAAATCAATGGAGTGGACCAGAAGGATGAAAGAAACAACCAAACAGAAAAGGATGAAGAAAATAAGAATTCAAAAACATAAGGAGAGTCTTAGGAACCTCCAGGATATCTTTAAACATTCTAACATCCGAATTATAGGGGTACCAGAAGGAGAAGAGGAAGAGCAACAAGTGGAAAAGGTATTTGAACAAATAATAAAAGAAAACTTCCCCAATCTGGCAAAAGAAATAGACTTCCAGGAAGTCCAGGAAGCTAAGAAAGTCTCAAAGAAATTGGACCCAAGGAGGAACACACCAAGACATATCATAATTACATTACCCAAGATTAAAGGAGAGAATCTTAGAAGCAACAAGAGATAAGGAGGCAGTTACCTACAAAGGAGTTCCCATCAGACTGTCAGCTGATTTCTCAAAAGAGACTTTGCAGGCAAGAAGGGGCTGCAAAGTCCTGAAAGGCAAGGGCCTACATCCAAGATTGCTCTATCCAGCAAAGCTTTCATTTAGAATGGAAGGGCAGATAAAGTGCTTCTCAGATAAGGTCAAATTAAAGGAGTTCATCATCATTCACCAAGGCCTTATTATATGAAATGTTCAAGGGATTTATCTAAGAAACAGAAGATAAAAAAGATGTACAGTAAAGTGACAGCAAACTCACAATTATTAACAACCACACCTAAAACAAAAACAAAAACAAACTAAGCAAACAACTAGAACAGGAACAGAACCACAGAAATGGAGATCACATAGAGTGTTAGCAACAGGGGAGGGGAAAGAGGGGGAAAAGATACACAGAATAAGTAGCATAGAAGGTGGGTAAAAAATAGACAGGGGGAGGGTAAGAATAGTATGGGAAGTGTAGAAGCTAAAGAACTTCTATCTATGACCCATGGACATGAACTAAAGGGGGGGATGTGGGTGGGAGGGGATGTACAGGGTGGAGGGGAGTGAAGGGGGGAAATGGGACAATTGTAATAGCATAATGAATAAAATAGATATTTTTTTAAAACAGAAATGTAACATGAGACATAGATGTAACATTTTCTAGTAGCTACATTAAAATGGGGTGGGAGACAAAAGAAATTAATTGTAATACTTTATTTCATTAAATATACCCAAAATATTATCATTTTGTTGGAATCAAGGTAAGACAGAAAGGGCTTAAAATGAGGTAATAGCAATGAAAATGGAGAGAATCCAGTAGATCTAAGTGATATTTAGAAGCAAAATAGGCAGAAGTTGATTATTTGGATGGAGGATAATAAGAGTACAAGATGGCTTCAAACTTGACCAGGTTCTTGCTTAACAACTGGTCAATCTTACATTCACTGAGGCAGAGAACACAGGGAGTGGGCAAATGGCGGGCAGACAAAGCAAGAAGTAATAGTTTACTTTTAAAAGAGAGTTTGAGATGCCTATGAAACCTGCAACCAGTTCAATGTCCAAGGACCAGCTGTGTATGTGAGACCATGGTGCTCGGGACAGAGGTCTGTACCGCACGGACAGATGTGGGAATGATCGACACACATGCACAGCTGACACAGTGTGGACGTGTGAGATTGGCCAGAGAGAATAAGGAGAATAAGGAAGTGACTGTCAGAGTCCAAGGGAAAACCATTATCTAAGACATAGGGATCACTCACCAAAGACCAGCCAGCAGTGATTAGAGAGTACAAGAAGACCCAGAAGAATATAGGTCACGACAGCCAAAGGAAGGGAGGTTGGTCAGCAGTGTCAGATGCTGCCAGTAAATCAAAGGAAGTAAAGCAGCCTTTTCCTAGAATTCACTGGACAGTAAGGAGGTGACAGGTGGCTTTGATGAGAACAGTTTGTATAGAGCATAAGGGTAGGAGTCACACAGATGCAGACTAAAAGTCGAGGGGGACATGTACACAACCCTTCCAGAAGTTTTCTGTGAAAGAAAAGATAGTTACCATGATAAACAGTGGATATCAAGGATGGTACCTATTAATAAAGGGAGGTTTTTAAGACAGAAGAGACTTGAACATGTTTAACAGTTATTTGAAAGGAACCATTAAATTTTGCACTTGGTTATTTTATTGATTTGATCAGATGTTAATGATATATGAACTGAAAGTTCATGTCTGTAAAATAGTTTATGTATGTGTGTGTGTATACAGAGATAATATTCTGGAAGGACATATACCAAAGTATTAACCATATTTATCTCTGAGTAGGTATAATAGAAGGATTTTCGTTTTTATTCTTTATCTTTAAGTGTATTGTTTATTAGGAGAAATATTTCTTTGTGATATAAAGAAGGTAATAAGCTGGAGACTTCATTTTCAGAGAGTCCCCCCTCCTACATGTACAATGGTCCTGAAAATATGGTAGAAATAGGCTTCCTCACACTTTGATAAAATATATTGTAAAATCCCTAATCATGATTTCTCCAGGTCCTGCCATTCTTGAGTCCAGGAAGGGGAAAAACCTTCACGGGTGTCCTGGCTGGGGTGGGAGGTGGCTACTGCCTCAGCCAGCCAGCCACTGGCTGAGGGAAGTCCATCCAGTTGTCCCCTTCCCATAGGTGGGCCACCTGTCCCCAGCCCTTTCTATAGGGGCCATAGCTGAGGAGGAGACTGTCCCCAAACCTGAAACTTGGTTAACAAGACTGAAAAGTGCCTGGAGAAGCCCTGGCTGGTGTGGCTCAGTGGACTGAGTGCCGACCTGTGAACCAGAGTGGCTGGTTCAACTCCCAGTCAGGGCACATGCCTGGCTTGTCAGCCAGGTCCCCAGTGGGGAGCATGTAAGAGGCAACCACACACTGATGCTTCTCTCCCTCTCTTCCTCTCTCCCTTCCCCTCTCTAAAAACAAATAAATAAAATCTTTAAAAAATAAAGTACCTGGAGGAGAACTGGAGAAACAGCTATAACATAATGCAGTCCTTGAGGGCAGACCAGGCCCCATCCACCCCCTCAGTGGTGGCAAACAACAGGCCAGTGTCACCATCTAAAAGCTTTCCTTCATATGGGTCAAAAAGCATAAAACTGTGTATAAAGGCCACAAAATGGATGAAGGTATAAGCTGTATGAAAATTGAAAGAACTCAGGTCAGAGATCATCACTATTTTACTTTTCCTTCACTGTTTTCCTCTTCTTTCCTTCTCCTTTTCCTTCCTTCTACTGTCTATGTCAAAGTTACTTTGTGTCTTACCTAATTAATTCATAACAGTATTAGTTACAAGTAGTAGTTTGGGGAGACACTCTTCTTTACTATGCGGAGACTAGCTGCCCTTGAGCATTTGAAGCTCCAGGACAGAGACGAAGAATAAATCCGGAGACTACTGGAGAGTGCTAGAGTCTTCTCCTCCGGGGGGGAAACAGTGGTAGAATATGGCCTCGATGGGCTAATTACCTGATGTGTAATTATTTCATGAAATGTACTTATGTCAAATCATTGTGTTGTACAATTTAAATACACACAATTTTATTTGTCTATTGTACTTTAATAAAGCTGAAACAATAAGAAAAACAAACGCTCACTTTAGCAGCACATACACGAAAACTGGAATCACAGAGAAGATTCGCATGGCCACTGCACAAGAATGATATGGACTCATGAAGTGTTCCCTATTTTAAAAATAATGCATGGGATGGGATATACAACATGGTGACTAACTGATATATTTAAACATTGCTAATAGAGTAGATGGTATAAGTTCTCATCACAAGAAAAAAAATAGTAGCTTTGTGGTGATGGGTGTTAACTAGCCTTATTGCGGTGGTCATTTCACAATATACACAAATATCAAATCATTATGTGGCACACCTGAAACTAACATAATGTTATATGTCAATTATATTTCAGTAAAAATAATGAATAAATGCAAAAGAATATGGACTCATAAAGTTATAACCAAGAGCACAAAGCAGACCTCAGAGAATCTGTCTCCACCCATGCAATCTAAATGATAACTTGCTCTCACTCTTGCTTTCCCCACACTGCTCCTTCCCACACGTCACCCACACACTCAGTCAGGACCCACTGCTGAGGGAGAACGAGGCCCTGCCCAGGTTAGGAGCAGGTCAGAATGGATGGGGCTCTGGCCCTAACGCTGCCCACAGCTGTGAGGCCCTGAACTTTTCCAAACATCTGTTTCCTCAGCCAGCAAGTGAAGAGAATAGGCCCGCCTCAGTGGTGAGGACTGTTTTAGGTAATGCATTAAAGACCTCAGTTTAATACTTGGCATGTTAATGACCATTCTCGTTAAATGCTGGCCATTAGACATACTCACATAATTACTTCTAATGAGGATGTACGCTTAGAGTCACACTAATGACGTTATGTAAGATTTTTGCGATTCTGATGTGGAAGAGGGGTTGGTAAAGATGTGTGGGTGGCTCTTCAAGTATCTTTCTTTACATTTTCAAGTACTTTAATGTATTAAAATATGTTTTATTCTTCTTATTCCCATAAAAGGGCAACAGAGCCGATCAAATTCTCTGCTAAGATGCCAGAAGCAGTTGGACTGGGATGTGAGTCTTGTTGGGGAGTAGCCGTACCACCTCCACCACTGAGCACCTGCAGACAGTCCTCCACAGCTACCACTCCTAACCATGGAATGCTGTGCTCAAAACACACTGTAGCATTCGTCGTCACAGTGTGGAAACGAAGCGCTATTTGGGTCCTTTTTCAAAGAGAGGAGCTGCGTATGCTTCTCCGTGTTCTTCCTTCCTAGAGCTCCTTCTTTCCTCCGCTTTCTTGCGGGATCTTATCTCCATTCCCAAGCATTCTCTTTCATTTTTTTCCTTTCTGTTTTCAGGTCCCTGGAAGAGAAGGATAAAAATATGCCGACAGCTGACAACGTTTTGCATTTCGCTTAATTACCAGACATGAAGAAAGGCCTGATCATTGAGCAGACTTCCACATCTTAGTTTCTTATAATAAATTAGCATAAGCCTAAGGATGGCGCTAAGGGTTTTAATAATAAATAAAAAATAAATGAAAAGGGGGGTGGGAGGTGTCTATGGAGTAAATTCAACCTGCATGTGACTGACTACCTCTGACACACTGGGGCTGTGATTTCACAACATGATAAAATTACAGTCTCCTGGTGCTTTTTGAAAAGGAATGTGCTAAGTGAATCATTCATGCAATGAGTCTAACCTTGCTGTGTCCACTCCCTTAAATTATATTAATAGTAGGGTTTGCGCTGGTTTTAATGTGAGGACTCTGTGATGACTGAAGTGTCAAAATAACATCCAAACCCACTAACAGTCCTCAACAGGTTACCCAGGGGTCTGTATGCGTTAGAATGAGGAGCTACAGTAGTAACTAGAGAGACCCAACCTCCTACATTTTACACCTAGGTGGAGGGAGACAGACAATTAATGAGATGCCTAACAGGGAACAAGAGAATAAGAAGCAAACAGCGGTAAGTGCGATGATGAGTGGAAACAGGATGGCAGTCTGGGGGCCGCAGAGGTGAAGGGGGTGCTTCTTTAGGTTCCAGGCCAGGCAGTGCCTTTCAAAGGAGTTATCAGCAACAAAAAGTGACACTGATACACGTGGCGATGCCCTCTATTTACACTTCTCTTTTTTCAGAGTGAAGAAAGAAAATCATTGTTATCATTGTTCTCCTCCTCCATTCGATCTGGAAATGCTGGGGAACCCGAGAAAGCCTGTCAAGTGAATTTACACAGGGCCAAGTGGCGGTCAGATGAGCAGGGCATGACTCAGCGCTGCAGGGGTGTCAGTTCCTCCACAGGGTTAAACTGCTTTCACACAGCACCTAGATTGTTTCACTGCACCCTGTAATGGTCCATTAGTCAAACTCAGAAAGCAAGGCAAATGCCGAAGCTGACATTCAAATGAAGAGGAAGTTAAAATTTGTGCTAACTCTATAAATGTGCCTCCAGATTATCTTCATTAGATCCAGCAATTGTATTAGGTCCACCAGCCTGATCAAAATTTATATGTAGCAGTCATGAATGTCTCCAATACTTAAAATTAGTATAAAAAATACAGTGATGATTATTTCCAACTTGGCTTTTTCCTTATTGGGGGCAAAGACTGAGAAATGCTCATAAATAATGACCTGAAATGCTTTTCTTACCTTAGCCACTTAGAAATAAAATGTGAAAATTATCAGCATAAGCCAATTGCGGTTTTCAACATCAAAATGAAAGAATTTAGTGTTATTGCCCATGATCGATTACAAAAGCAGTTTCTGGTTCTTTTGGATGCTAAAAGATATAAAATTTAAATCTATATGTTTGTTTGCTCTTGGCCCCCAAACAAAAGATAATATCATTTTTAAATTCACCAGCAAATCACACTCTTTAATGTAGTTAGCTTTAGAAAATTGTGTTGCTTGTGAAATTCAACGATGTTTTAAAGTATCTATAAACTATCTGTTCTGAATTTTTAATTTTCACTGAGATTAACTTTATTTCATCTAAAAACTGATATAAAATAAAATATTTAAAAGTATTTACTATAAATATTGTTATCATATGAAAACTTTTAATAATTTTGTAAATTTCTATCAGGATTCTATCTATTATGGTATATACCTATGGGAAAAGTCCTGAAGTAAAAAAGAAAAATGCTGAAAATGATGCCTTGGTTATCTTGGCATTCAAAAGGAAGAACTTGGGCCCTGGCTGGTGTGGCTTCATGGACTGAATGCCAGCCTGTGAACTGAAGGGTCATGAGTTCAATTCCCAGCCTGGGCACATGCCTGGGTTGAGAGCCAGGTCCCCAGTTGTGGGTGTGTGAGAGGCAGCCACACACTGATGTTTCTCTCCCTCTCTTTTTCCCAATCTTCCTTTCTCTCTAAAAATAAATAAAATCTTTTTTTTTTAAGGAAGAACTTGGGAAACGAATGGAACAACATGTTATATTTTAGGAATAATGTGATAAACATCTTTCAGTAAAAACTGATTTCACATTTACATATTTTTAGGGCTTATAATATTAGCAAATGATTTCACACAAGTAGTTATATGAGATTATGTGTCATTATGTAAAACATTTTTGAGGCCATTAGAATCAACAAAGAGGTGTTTTGATTAATTTTTTTTAAGTATATGTATGTGTATACCCTACCTTGTCTCAAAAAAAATTTTTTTTAAGATTCTATTTATTTTGAGAGAGAGGGAAAAAGAGAGGGAGAGAAACAGGTCTTGCAGGCAGGCCAGCAGCACTCAGCCCACTGAGCCACCCTGGCCAGGGCTGTTCCAAGAAGAGTTTAAGGCGGGTGCATTTCCTGAATGAATACAATTAATCATTGTAAAATGTAGGGTTTCTTTTGTTTGTTTGTTTTCAATCCTCACCTAAGGACATTTTCTTTTCATTGCTTTGAGAGAGAGAAGAGAAGAGAGAAACATTAATGTGAAAGAGAAACATTGGTTGCTTCCTTCCTATCCGTGCCTCTACCAGGGATCGAACCTGTTATCTTTGGGTTCACAGGAGGACACTCCACACCGGCTAGGGCAACATGTAGTTTTAAAACAGGAATTCTTTCACTTCTATTTTATCCTTGCCAAAATTTCATAATCTGAATCTAATTCTGAGGAAATATTGGGTAACCCCAAATTGAACGTTATTCTAAAAAATAACCGCCTTGTACTCTTCAGATGACAGTGTTGGAAAAGACAAGTGAAGACTGAGGAACTGCTTCAGAATAAAATCGATGGAAGTAAAAATAAATAAAATAAAATAGGTGGAAGAGAATGAGTTGTTTGCAACACACAATCTAGAATCTCTCATAAAGAATGTTATCGGGATAACAGGCAAAACATGAATAAGGTCAATAGATTAGATACAAAAGGATCACACTGGTGGTAATTTCTGAGTGTCATTACCGTACTGTGCTCAGCTAAGAGAATGTTCCTGTGCCCTTGTTCAGGGATGGGAAGGAGAGGGTGTAGGTGAATATGACTTATGGTTACATTTGGAGGGAATCTAGATGAAGGGTGTGTTCTTCGAACAATTCTTGCAACATTGCTCTAAATCTGAAACCATATTTTTAAAAAGCAACAGTATAAACAAAAGACAAAACAGGAACTCTTGAAGTGAGAGATGTTTACTATTCTTCTTTCTGTATTCCTCTTATGATCTGGTGAAGAGAGCAGCTTACTAAAGGGAGAGCACCGACGCCCGGGGTCACTGAAAAAAAGTGAGGCAAAGACACACAGTAACAGTCCCACCAGCCATGTCTGCTGGGCAGAAAGCGCTGGGCTCAGAGGACAAGGAGCAGGAAGCACCTGAGTGTCTTCCCCTGTGCACAAATCATAGCTCAAGACCCAGGTGGTAATGCACCTAGGTTCACTCATTTGTTCTACGATACAGCAGAATATATTATTGCTGTTTTGTGAAATAAAACAAACACCAAGGACCACAAAAAAAAGTATTTGCTTAAGGCCACCCATTGAGTGTTTTGCCCCAAATTAATTGCACCTCCAAATTAACTGATCTCTAGTTTATTACTTTATCTATCAAGTTTGGCATCATCAGTGGAGCTTCTAATTCTGTTTCCATGCTTGTCTCCCTTGTGCTCTACTGAGCCTCCCGCAAGGCCAGTGTGAACACCTGGACCACACCTGCTTACCAGGTAGTGTCCAGAGAGCTCCCTCGACCTGCCTTTTTAAAGTCCAGGGGAACATGACACCATCACAGACTACTTGCTGCTGGATTCAATACTGCACTAGAGCAGTGGGAGCAGCGTTTCTCATCTCCAGATAGTGAAAGGAGAGTGAGTCACAATGATTCAGTTAGTCTAAAGGTGATGGAAGTAATCTCAAAGAACTAGAGCATCTCGATAACAAAAACATTCCACTAATTGTCCTCCAGGAATCCTTCCCACACCAGGCACCTTCAGTAAAAATAATAGTAATAAATTTTTATGTACATCTGGGCTATGTAAAACTGAATGTCAGTTTTTCAAAGATCTCAACACCAAGCTATGAAAGAAGAAGTGGGATTTGTTCTCCTCCAGTTTGGGCAGGAGGAGCCCTTTGGGTTTCCTGTTCTAAAGTGGCTTAAATATTCAATGACTCTGTTACGTACCGAAGAGACAGAGCGTTGCGTTCTGAAGCACAGTTGCTGTTCAGAGGACTCTGGAAATGCCTGCATTTTGGAATGGGATCTCCTTTTTGATTCCGATGGCGCCCTGAGTGACCCGTCCCCTGAGCTTTTCCTGTAATCCCTCACGTGGGTACCACGGCAAGACCCCTGGTCCTCGTGAGAATGCCTTCTGGGATGGCTGTCAGAGGACGAGGCTCTGGGAAGCATGGGAAACTGGAAACGTAGAATAGAAATGTTTACAGTATAAATAGGCTGTACAATATTAGCCCAGAGACAGAATATCCATAAATTACTAACTAAACAAATATCACACTAAACCGAAATTTTATCTTTTTCATCAGTAGGACCTTTCTGCTGCAATGAAGCAGTAGAATCAATGGATTAAAACATTAAGTAGAACATCCCAAGATTACTTAGGTTGCTCCCCCACCCACCATTAAGGCAATACAATAAATTGTCCCAAGCCTTGAACTGCAATTGTAAGAAAAGCACAAAGTTATCGAATATTTTAATGAAGCCATAAATGTTTAACAAATAATATTAAAAAAAGAGCCCTAGCTGGGTAGTCAGTTGGTTAGAGCACCATCCCCAACACATCACAGGTGCAGGTTTGATCTGTGGTCAGGGCACATGCAAGAATCCATGAATGAGTGCAAGAGTGAGTGGGACAGCAGATTGATGTCTCTCTCTCTCTCTCTTCCTCCCCCCACCACTCTAAAAATAAATAAATAAAATGAAATTTCCCTATTAAAAATAATATAAAAATTAATATGTGATTTCTATACAAAGAAGGAATTTCTGAGCAGAAGAGCAATGGAAGAAGTCATAAGGAAAAAAATAATTTAACTATGTAAAAATAAAGCTAATATGCATCCAAAACAACTTAAAGTAATAGACACAAACCAAAAACATGTGCTACATGATATTATACTGATGTTTAATAACACCCTGACAATGTGCAGTGTATCTCACATACACAGAGAAAGACACAGAGGTCATGGAATGCAATGACATCAGTGTTAAAATTACCAGTGTTACATTGATCAGTGTTACAGTGTTACATCAGTGTTAAAATGATGTCAGTGTTACATTGGAAAATGATCAAAGGAGAAACAGTTCAAAGAAATCAAACTTCTTGAAAGAACTGTGACTCTTGCTCTCTCAGTCTCTCACTCTCCAATTCACACCAGCTAGCTTTTGTACTCACAACTAACTTTGGTCATGATATCGGCCATAATGTTGCCAGGTTCTGTGCATATTTTGGTCTTAATTAAGTAGCATTCAACCTAGCCGCCCTGAGGGCCCTTCTGGAAACACTCTTTCCCTTGCCCTCTACCACTGTACCCTCTTGGATTCCCTCTGATTTTTCTTTTTTTAAAAAAGATTTTATTTATTTATTTTTAGAAAGAGGGGGAGGAAGAAAGAAAGAGAGGGAGAAAAACACTGATATGTGAGAGAAACATTGATTAGCTGTTTCTCGCCCTCCCCCAGCTGGGGACCTGGCCTGGAACCCAAAAATGTGCCCTGCTGGGAATCAAACCAGCAACTTTTCTGTTCATAGGTCGGTGCTCCATCCATGAGCCACACCAGCCAGGGCCTCTGATCTTTCTGACTGTGACCTCGTCCACTACCTCTACTTTACCAATAGCTAAACTTCCTTCAGTCACCACTGAAACTGCACATCCCCAGAAAACCTGTCCCACCACCCTGATTGGTTCCGGTCTCTGTTAGAAGTTCTCCTAGGACCCCACACATCTCCTTCACAATACTTATCACAACTGTAATCAGTAGTTTGGGTAATTTTGTTACATGTCTCTCTTCTCCATTAGCTCATATTATCCATGACTCAAGGGCTATGTCTCAGTCTCTGCTGAAATCCCAGTGCTCTGCAGCACCTTGCCTTGTTCATGGCATGAGCTTACTAAATCTATATTGGATTGATAAATATATAAAGAATTAAAAAAATACCAAATGGTAAAAATTGTTTATGTTTTTTAGTAGAGTTATATAAAATGAAATAATGAACAATTTTGCCTTTCAGGTTAGCAAGAAAAAAAATGTTCGTTAATGATATGAACAGCGGCAAGAGTAGAGGGAGACAGGCCTGCCATTCCTGGCGGAAAGGACTAGAAATACACACATCTTCCCAGAAAGCTGTTTGCAAAACCTGTCAGGAGGCTCCAAATATTCCCCTTCTTGGGTCCATCTGTTGAGTGTTGCTCTGGGCTGAACTGTGCCCCACTTCTCCAATTCATGTATTAAAGCCCTGTGTGAGTAACTCAGAATGAGACTGCCTTTGGAGACAGAACCTTTAAAGATTAGGGTAAAATGAGGCCCTTAGCGTGGGCCCTAATCAAGTCTGACTGGTGTCCTAATAGAAAAGGAAATTTGGATCCACAGGGCAATACCAGGGATGTGTTAATGCAGAGGAAAAAGAATGTGAGGACCCAGCAGGAAGGAGGCCATCTACCAGCCAAGGAGAGAGCCCTCGGCAGAAGCCAAATCTGCCTACTCCTTGATCTGGACTTCCAACCTCCAGATCTGTGAGAAAATAAATTTCTGTTGTTTAAGTCACCTAGTCTATGGTATTTTGTTACGGCAGCCCAAACAAATACACATGTCTAGAAACTTACTGTCAAACAATAACTGGAAATATGGTTGAAGATTTGTCAAGCTGCTAAGATACACGTGGTATTGCAAATCTGTATTTATAAGTCCATTTATGGTACTTGGTGCTGTGAACAAGTTGGGGAGCAAAGCAGGCAGAGTGCGCCCATCTTGGAGCTTCTGTGTGCATAGGCGATAGACACGAAACACGCAGGGCATGCGCTTACTTCCGTGGCCAACGTTACACAGGCTCCAGGTGCGATGAGAGGGTGTAACAGTAAAACTGTCTGTTTAGGTGGGCGTTGGGACAGCTGGGAGGGGTAGTGGGAGACTCCTTCGTAGGTGTGATGACTGAGCGACAATCTGAAGGATGAGCAGCGTTAATTAGAGAATAGGGACCTCTTCCTGCCCGAGGATGAACACCGTATGTTCAAGGCCCTGTCCCAGGAGAGGCCTGTGGTTCGAAGGAAGAGAGGCTGGTGGGAGGTGGGGGGGGGGGGGCGGCGGAGCAGACAGCCCGGAGCCTGGAGCCCGGGAGCAGAGAGAGGGCTGGAATGGGGAGGAGCTGAGGGGCCCAAGGGAGGGCGCTATCACAAGGTGGGTAATCTTGAAACATACCAAACTGTGACCAGCGTTTTTCTCTGTGACGTGAGATGGATTGTTTCCTTCTCCTCTCTGGTATTTTTTCAAGTTTTCTACAGTGATTATGTGTTAATTATCAGGAAAAATGATAATGTTTAAAAATTTGAGACTGAGACCCAGAAGGGCAAATACTGCATGATTTCGCTTACATGAGGGATCTAAAAATAGTCAAACTTATAGAAGCAAAAAAAAAAGAAAATAGAATGGTGGTTGCCAGGGGCTAAGAGGAGAGGAAATGGGAAGTTGCTAATCAGTAGATCTAAAATTCAGTTACACAAGATGAGTAGGTTCTGGAGACCTGCTGTACAGCATCACATTTGTCGATAACGATACTGTATCATGTACTTGAAAATCTGCTAAGAGGCTGGATCCCAGGTTAACTGTTCTTGCAACAACAGAATTTTTTAACAAAATTTTAAAATTTGAGACGGGAGTAAAATATGGATTTCCTGTACCACTAAGAGGCCTGAAAAGAATTGAAACGTTTCAATCACAATACAAATATACATTTACTATCTCCTTAGAGCAGGTAGGATTTCCAGTTTGTTGGTTTTGGTGTGGGACTTTGTGAGAAACAAGTTTAAAAGAGCACTCTCCTTGATTACAGGGTGAAGCTCCCACTTTTAAAAATGTTACTTATGCAAGCGCTACTTGGGAATTTTATGTGCCTTTCCAGTATGATTTCCCCCACAAAGACATGAATTGACGCCCTACATAACTTATTTTTGCCAACATGTGCTTGGCTCCTCCACAGTCATGGACTGAGCTTCCAGGTCTCCTTCCCACACTGTCAGGTAGGCTTTGTCACTTGGGTGGGATCCCCCACACTCTGCTCTCACTGGCGGAGCTCCCCGGGGCCCCAGCTACAGGGCCTGCGGCAGGCACTGACGTTTACAGCAATAACTGCTCCGGGCCCTGACTCGCACTGCAGCAGAGCCCACGAAACAGCTTAGCTGTTTCCACTGTGGTCCCAGAAACCCTGTGCACCGCTCTCTGACCCCAAGTTCTCATTTTAAAGATATTGGTTTTGTAATATCTTCACTTCAGAGCTTAACTGCTAATGTTCTTTATCCTGGCTTTCATGGCTATCATCCTTCTACTGTGCCCCTCCTGCCCTCTGAGTAAATGCAGCACCTGAGCCACCCAAGACAACAGGATGGCAAACAACCAGGTGCCGGGATAAGAAGACCCGTGTTGAGTCTTACTGTACAGTGTGTACCAGGCACTCTGGGGACAATGACCTTGAACTCTAATCTCAGAGGAAATCCTACAAGGAGGTCGTTCTTCCCCTTTTACAGATAAGGAAAATGAATCTTAGCTGGCCTAAGATTTGTGAGACTAGTGATGTTACTGGAGAAATAAAGTGCCATGAGTAAGCATGAAACATCTCTTTCTTGGATGAATAATTCTAAACTTTTTTCTTGAACTGCAGCAAAAATGTCATACTAGTTCTACTCCAAAGTGCCTGTGAACATGACTTTCAATAATGTACCAGACGTAGCCAAATACCACTACAATAATAATAATAATTTGTAGGTCTTTAAGAATTGTATTAAATAAGAACTTTATGTAAGGAATAATATATAACATTGTCTAATGATATCATCAGGGCCAAAAAGGCTGGCTGTAAATTAGTCAACATATGGAAACAGCATTAGGAAAAAATACACAAACTGGTAGGTAGCTCTTTTAGAAATAATAAAGATAAGCTCAGTACCATCCACTGAACATCCTTTAGGGAAAGTGAAGGATAATTCCAACTACTAACCTTTCAACTGGGGAAATAAATGGGCCCTGCTCTGTCATATGGTCCCACTGAGTCCGTGGGAAGCCGCCATGAGGACCCGGTCCTAAGCCACACAGCAAGGTGAACGAAGGAGAGCTGTAAGAAAAACTTTTGCACCTCGTGAGGCCCCAACCTTCTCCTCAGGAATGATTCAAGGACTTGTCTCACTCATTCAGAAACTGAAGTAGCCAAACTCAGCTCATCCAAACCACACGCCACTGAGATCATCACCCCAAATGCCTTTAAATCCGATTTGGTATAGCAACACTTTTTCCTACTAGGTCCCCACGGTCCAGTGATCATCAATCTTGGTGTGAACATGTCTTAGTCAACTCAGGCTGCCGTAACAAAATACCATGGACTGGACTGGGTGGCTTACACAATAGAAATTTATTTCTCACAATTCTGGAGGACTGGGAAGTTCAAGATCAAGGTGACGGCCAATTCAGGTCCTGGTGAAAGCCCTCGCCCTGGCTTGAATATGGCTACATTCTTTCTGTGTGCTCATTTGGTCTTTCCTTGGTGCATGTATGTGAAGGGAAGCTTGCTGGTATCTCTTCTTGTAAGGACACAATCCCTCTGACAGGGCCCTGTCCTCCTGTCCTCATAGAAACCAAATTACCTCTCGGGTGTGTGAGAGATCCCCTCGGGGGCCATGCCCCACCTCAGCCCTACCGTGAGCAACCACAGGGAACCAGCCCTGTAGTCAGATACTATGATTGAGAGTGTGTACCACCCTCAGGTCAGTCAGAAATACAAATAAAGATTAAAATTATTTTGTGCTTTAAATTGAGGATATGAAGAGAAACTATACCATGGGGAAAAGATGATTTTTAAGAATGAAAAAAGCAAATAAAAAACCTTTGGTGCAGGTAGGTAGAGGCTTACTTTGTATCTTCCACCTTGGCACACAGAAGAACTGAGAAGGTACATTCGGAGCTAACAGAGCCCTAGGCCAGCGAACTCACTGCCTCCTTGAAGGGTATTTCATTTAGCTTATTCTTCCTCCCTCTACGCCCAAACTATATAGAACAATGTTAAGAAAACCATAAGCTGAAAGAGAAGATGACTAGAAAGCTGAATAGACAAAGGACTAAAACTCCACTTTCAGTGAATGGGGTAAATAAGTGATACGGAAACTGCGTCACTCCAAGTTTGTATCCATGTGATGATGGAGGAGAGAGCAGCTGCATTCAGTAACGAGAGCGGTGACTTCACTTTATTTTTCCCCAAAGACGATCAAGACAATAAAGTTGAGTTTTTGGTCACTTTAAATCAGCAATCACAGGTTCTAATGAGTGTGGCTGAAAGTAGTCTTCTCAGAGAAGAACTAGGCTTGACTCCTTATCATACCTTGTTCTTTCTGCCAAATTTGTATTTTCTGCTGGAAGGGAAGTTCCACAAGTATGGAGACATCCTATGTCTTCTTTTACCCTATAATCCTATTGCGCCTTGCACAATGCATGGCACACAGTAGGTGTTCAATAAACATGTGCAGTAAATTAATGCTCCATCCCTATGTTTTTGCAAAAGTCACGAGGCTAAAAGCCCTGTGAGATTCAAATAGGAAAGAAGCGGGAAACTCCTTGAGATTCAAATAGGAAAGAAGCGGGAAACTCCTCTCTCAGACGCATGGACTGTAACACTGATGTGGTTGTTAACAGGCAATGAGACGGCACAGCCTTCGACTGCAGCAGTGGGGAGAGAAGAAGACAGGTGGGCAACGGGTAAGCTTTTCTGAACTTATTTTCATTGACTTCAAAGCAAAACACAAAACTTAAATCCTGATTGTTCTCATATCACTAATATAAGGAAAATTTGAACACATCTTAGAGTTAGGAAAGTTTAAGTATCCAAGTACAGATTCACTTCACAAATACATGCTACTATGTGAAGAAAGGTAAAGAGTCAGACTCCCTGTCTCCCGGGACTCTGCCCACACTGCCCTGGGTCCCCCGGTCTGTGTTCTGCTTGTGCTCTCTATTCTGTTCAGTCCGGTCGTCGTTTTACTCCATGCCTCGTCTCCTTAAACGAAAACATGCTTTCTGCATGTTGGTCTGATGACTGTGGAATTCATTATTGACTCAGATAATCTGAACAGGTTAATTCAGGCAAATGCCCCAAACCAGTACGAGCTGAAAAAAATATATGTGGACACCATGTCAAAATGGTGCAAAATGATAACAAATTCCACTATCCCTTTATAAGTTTAAGGCAAAAAAAAAATGTAGCCTAAAATTTCATTCTCTAAATAAAATAGATTATCTCATTTTTTAAAGTCTAATAGGCAGTAAAATTTATTTAAGAAATTATAGTTTATGTCACATATCTTCCTTTGTTTTAATATTTTCTGTGGCTCCAAAAAGCCATTGGGATAAATGGTAAATCACATTTTTTTTCCTCTTTGTTTCTCCCTGGAAACTGGAAACTAATCACACCCCTGGCTCACACATTATGAATACCTCACTTGATGTGGAGCATAGAGATTAAAATGAGAGTGTGATAAGCAGGTGTTTGTTTTATAACAGGATCACAGAAAGTTGAGCAAGAAGGGCTCTCAGAGATTATCCAGTCCAATCTCTTCTCCACTTAAGGAGCCTGAGGCTCAAAGAGGTGTTAAAACATGCCCTTTGTCCTTGAGCATACATTTGATAAGAGATCTATTTTCAAATATTTGTCAAAGAAGTCTCATTCCTGCTCTGGCTGTTGTGGTGCAGTGAACTGAGCATCAGCCTGCAAACCAAAGGGTTGCCAGTTCGATTCCCAGTCAGGGCACATGCCTGGGTTGCAGGCAGGTCCCTAGTACCGGGTGCTCAAGAGGCAACCACACACTGATATTTCTCTCCCTCTCTTCCTCCCTCTTTTCCCCTTTAAAAATAAATAAATAAAATCTTAAAAAAAAAGTCTCATTCCTCCACCTTGCTGATCACTGGGAATCAAAGAGGCTGCCTTCCACACTTTAACACACTTCACAGGCATTATACATCTGAGAACTCTGGAGCTAAAAATAAAATAAAATAGAACAAAATAAAATAAAATAACATTACCCCAAAACTCACTTGGTTCTGGGGCTGGAGAAGGATTCTCTGGTAACTGGAATTCTAAGTGACTTACAGAAAAGAAAAGCTATAGTAACACTGTGAAATACCACACACGGTGAAGCAGAGGACGTTCGTGTCCATTGCGGAGTCTTCCATCACCACAGCTGAGCTGAGCAGAGAGAACCCTGCTGGTACCTGCTGATGAGCACACACATCAGGCCCACCCATCTCCCTCTCAGGAGTTTTCTTGCTCACATCTTACTCCCTAGATACTGAGCGTTCTTCTGAGACATGGGAAAGTAGTGTTGAGGATGGGAGAATTTGGGCTTCCCCTCCCATCAGGAAACCAAATGGGAACCAGAAGAAAAAGTGTATCAGATTTATCAAAGGGGGTGATTTATTATCTGGAATCCCCAGTTTTTTACAAGTCACCAAATAATGAAGCTATTTTCATTATTTCAGAAAGACTACTGAAGCCCTGTCCAGGTAGCTCAGGTGGTTAAGCATCCTCTAGATATATCAAGGTTGAGGGTTTGATCCTAGGTCAGGGCACAGACAAGAATCAAGCAATAAATAAGTGGAACAAAAATCAATCTCTCTCTCTCTCTTTCTTCCTGTCTCTCTAAAATCTTAAAAAAGATTTTTTTTCTGTTGGAAATCATACATTGATCAACACCAATGCTACACAGACTAACTGTAACATCAATTTTCTTTCTTTTGACTTGAATTATATTGTCACTCAATAGGATTATCTCAGGTTTATCAGGAGCTCTGAATAGAAGTTACAGATACCTTAAGTTACTAAAAATGAAGAAATCATTACCTAATAGGAGAAAAATAGGTCCCTTAGAGGACCAGACAAAATGATAAAAGGTATTTTTGTAGAGATAAAAAAAAAATTTGGAAGTACTGATTTTCAACCACAGAAAACTTCATACCAAAGGACTCTTCAAATGGTCTGAGAGCAACACCCCCCACCCCCCACCCCACCGCCCAGGTCAGCTCTCCCCTGTTCCATGATAACGACTCACTGGGCAGGGCAGGGAAGCTTTCCTGTAACTGGTATCTTGTGATCCGCGGCGGTCCCGGAGTCCTCTCTCTTCCTCCTTCATCCAGCTGTGACCCCAGAAGCTGCTCATCCATTTGGCAAAAGTCACATCATCATCATCATCATCATCATCTTTATGTTCCATGTAAAGGTGATTAAAAATATCCAGGGCCTGCCCCTAAATCTGGCAGAGAGAAATGTCATCAAACTCAGCTAGCTTGATGAAACCTGGGATCACCAAAATCTGAAACTAACTGGTATTTTCAAATGGTCTCCGATAATGGGATCCTTAAAGGAGAAAGATTTACTAAACAACCCCTTCACCATAAGGCAGCCACTGGCAATGTCTATTTATAAATTGTGCAGCCCACATGCCCCTCCCCTCCCCCTGTCTTTTTAAATTGAGAGGCTTTTTAATCCTTCCATTGCAGGGGCTTGTGCCTCACAGCCTAAGGGTGGGGAGCACAGTCCACTGCCTGATTTTCCCAGTGCTTTGCTGCCGGTGGCATGTGATGGCATCTCCAGCTGTCAATGATGACGGTGCATGACCCTCATAATATGCCTGTCAGCTCCAGGGCGGCTCGAAAATGGGGCCACTGACAAGGGACGGACTGACCGCAGCCTGCAAGATGGCCAGCTATTGGCCTGTCATATTCAGAGCTGGATACTCTCCTAATTAATAAACTTGGTATTGATATAAATTCAGCTCCTGGGGCAAAAGGGAGAGGTTTTAATTGGCATTATTTATACATACACACATGTAAATAAGTTACATGTAAAATGTATAAATCTTAAGTGCATGATCTGGTGAATTTTCACATACATTTAACCCTGTGTAATCACCACCATGCAGCTAAAGACAGAACATTTCCAGCACCCCAGCAGGCTCCCTCTCTCCTTTCCAATCCATCCTCCCTCCAAAAAATTACCACTTCTGACCTCTGTCATCATAGATGAATTTTGCCTGCTTTTGAACTTTCTTCCAGTGGAATTATACAGCATGCGTTATTTTGTGTCATTCAACACTATGTTGGTGAGATTTATCCATGCTTTTGCAATACAGTAGTTCATGGTGCATAGTATTGTATTGTATGAATATGCCCCATTGTTTTCAATTTATTGCTGATGGTCATTCGTGGCTGTCATCCAGACTCTTTCTAGCGGGGCTATTGATATAAATGAAGCTTCTATGAACATCATGGCCCCTGGCCTTTAGTGGCCTTTTTTTTTTTCAAGGTAAGGAGAATATTACATATATTGAGCCTCTACTTTGTGCCAGGTACAGAATCAAATCTTTTACATATGCTGTTTTCATGATAACTACCCTATGCCTGGGAGATTTGTACCACATTCTGTGGTGGAAGAAATTGAGGTCATCTTTTGCCCAAGGGGAAATAACTGCTAAGCAGCACAGCCAAGTTTGAAGCATGCAGTAAACCAACAAAATCTAGGCTCTTTTTACCACTCTTCCAGTATTCCAAACAGACCTTTGAAAAATCTTGAATTTTTAAAGAGGTATCCTTGGCCATTTTCCATGTGAAAATTCTTCCTTGAGCTGCAAAAAGGAAGACAGTTGTGACCAATGTTCCTAGAGCACGTTACCACAAGTTATAAGTTACTAAAGGAAAGTAAACAAAGCATAAAGTGGTTTGCAACATTTTTATTTCTTGTTTTAAATAGAGAGATGCATGCTGGTTATTTTGTAATGTGAATGAAAAAGGGGTCACATACTAAACCTGGCAAGCCCAAGGGAGGCCTGCATGGTGGGCCCTGCAAACTCAGAGACCTAAAGTAACCACAAGGGATGGCCTGAACATAAAACTTCCTAATTAAAAGTGGCTGCTGGTAGTAGTCATGTAACAGGCCCTAGCTTCCTCGACAAAGGGCAACCTTCACCTTAAGTGAGCCTATTTATTGTCTTTTGCATCTAAGATAACATACACTTGGAATGTCAGAGCAATCCCCATTTTCTAGATCCCTCGGGGTATACCCATTGCACCAGCACACGAGACCACAGAACCCCTTTGTTATCTTGTTCCCCTCATACCCTCTCTATGTGCTGTAAATGTTCATGGTTAACTGTCCCGTACTTACAAGTGTGAAAGAAGAGGTTTTCTCTGTTTTATCCAACCACAGAGGATTTCCTGCTTTGCTTTCTTCTGCCTCCTTAACCTACCATCAGTGAATCTCATGCATCCCTCCTTCTCTCCTCCTATTTGTAATGTATAAAATACATTGTAAAGAAAGCTGTAACATTGTCATTCCCCACAGCATTTCCTTAATCCACTGAGATTTTGCTTCCCAGCAATTGTCATCAGTTTGCCTCAAATAAACTCATAAAAATTCTCTGCAGGTTTGGACATTTCTTACGTCAACAGTAATATTTTTATGAGAGAGTGGAGGAAGCCTGCTTCCCAATGGTCTGGATGAGAAAGGGAAAGTTGTAACTGTATGCCAGCACCGTCATTGTCTCTGTTGTCAGCGAAAGGAGTAAGATAACTTCTCTCACAGAGGCAGGGCCAGGTCTGTCCACAAAAGTTGACTATGAATAAACGTCTTTTTTTCTGGTCCTTCTAAGACAAGGGTGACTTTCCTTCCAGTTTATGAATTAGAAATAAATAAATCTATGGTCAGGGGGTGGAGAAACCAGAGCAGATATCTAATTATTGCTTTAATTATTTTGAGGAAAATAGGACTTTATTTTAAAACCCCTTTGAATGGCATCTGTCTCAGAGTTGTGAACTCTTCCTTCCCTTAGTACCCTGTAGACAGACAGAAACTGTTTAGATACTAGAAATAGCTTTATTATGAGGAACTGGCTCATGCAATTATAGAGACCAAGAAGCCCCACAAGCTGTCATCTGCAAGCTGGAAACCCAGGAAAACCAATGGTGTAAGTCAGTTCAAATCCAAAACCTGACTGAGATCCAGGGAAGCCAGTGTTCTACCTCCCAGTCCAAAGGCAGAAGACAATGAAATGAGATAGCTCAAGCAGTGAGGCAGGAAAAAAATGGGCAAATTCCTCCTTCTGCCTTTTGTTGCATTTAGGCCCTCAGTGGATTGAATAAGGATGCCCATGCACACCGGGGAGAGAGATCTAATTTACTAAGCCTATGTGTTCAAATGCTGATCTCATCTAGAAACAGCTTTACAGACTCGCTCAGAAATAACGGTCAATGGGGGCACCCCTAGGCAGTCACAATGACGTGTAAACTGAACTGTCACAGGCCCTAACCCCGTTCACCAGGGCTCCCACCCTCATGATCCATTTACCTCCCAAAGACCCCACCTCTAAATGCCACCGCACTGGGGATTAGGCTTCAACCTGTGAACTTTGGAAGATCACAGACATTCAGGGCAGCCTACATGACCAGCACCCAGTAACAACCCTGGGCACTAAGTCTCTAACAAGCATGGAGAAAATGTTTTGCATGTGTTCCCACACTCATGGCCGGAGGAATTAAGCACATCCTATGTGACTTTTGAAAAGCTTGTTTCTGCTTTCTTCTGGATTCACCCAATATGCCCTGCTCCTTTTGTGATTTTGCTTTGTAACCCTTTGGTGCAATAAATCTTATCCATAAGTATAACTATATGCTGAGTCCTGTGAGTTCTAGCAAATTCCCATACTAGGGGTGACAGTTGGTGTCAGAATTAGGACTTCCTAAAACTACCCTGACTCACTGAAATGTGGCTTAAACAGTGTTTGGGGAAAGGATGAAGGGGACATAGGATGAACCTGCGATGTCCAGCGGCGACACAGCCATCTGTGGTATGAAGTACCTGCTGAAATGATGTCCATTGTGAGGTAAAATTACCCACATAATTTAAAAATGATAGATCCAGCCCTAGGAGAGTTGGCTCGTCAGATCCGTTGGCTGCTTTGGCCATGGTAGCTAAAGTTAAGGAATTAAAAAGCGCAGTCTGGTTGATGTTTGTGGGTTTCATTCTCTCCTCTAGGTGGGAAAGAAAGGTCCCAAAATTTCCCCCCAAATGTCACAGTTGATCCAAAATGGTAAATCTTTGTATCAATCTCTCCCCCAAGTGGGAGGGAGGAAAATTAAGTCAGTTCCAAAGCTGGAGCAAACTGTAGATAAATCAGAAAAGGAGGGGTGGGGGATAACACTCTATCCCTGGTGCAACAGCTCCCTGTATAACCAGCTGGGATCTCAGGCAACCCTGAAAGTGCTGAATTTGCTGCTTGGGGTTTGAGTAAACTCGCAATGAAAAAAAAAAAGAGACAGAGAGAGAGAGACTTTTAAAATGGCTTTTTATTTTGTGGCTATTGCTTCCGGATGTATGACAAAAACTGATGTAAAATATTACATGCTCATATTGTCATCAACGCTAGGGATTTCCCCAGTCAGGGGAAGCTGCCCTGTAAAAGGTGTTAGTACAACGTGACTTCCTGCTTTTTACTGCTAGTGATGGGTTAAAATTTAAACTCTTTGAATATCTGAGTGCTGAAATCTCCATAACTAGTTAGTTATATTTGCTACGATTTTCACCTGCTGGAGGCTATGGGAAAAAGTAGACAACATAAACGGAAAACATACTTTTTGAGTTTTAAAATGCAGTTTTTGGTTTGTTAATAAGTTTTTGGAAAAATCAGTTGTCTGACCTGTAGAAACTGATGATTTTCCAGCCTAAGATGCATATGTTAGAGTGGGTCAGTTTGGACTCTAAAATTGGAAAGACAAAAAGGGCTTAGAAGGACTGGAGCCCCACTGCCTGACCCTGTAGTCTCTCAGCTTCTCTGCTGCTAAAAAAGAAGTCACTGGCCTTTTGGAATCCTGAATTCAGAGATCCTCAGTGCTTGCACCTGAGGGTGAGCTGAAACCTGATGACACCTGTGAAGGACTGTTCTAATCTCTGAACACAGACATAGTGCCAATGAACAGAACTGAGATTCTAGGACCAGTGCAGATTTAAGACACCCCTCTATGGGCCACATACGATACACGTGTCACTCATGTGGGACACTGGCAGATGCCCGCAGGGAAACACTTGTTCTCCGAGGGCACCATCTGAAACCAAGCTGCTGGTGTCTCTGCATTTCTGATGAGGGAACTAATTGCATCTGAGATGACTGGTTACAAGAAACGTGGATTATGGAAAGCTACGAGTTGGGAAAGAGCACATCATGGGCAGTGGGGCCTCTCTACCCACTCCTGGCAGGTGGGACTCTCGATCCTTCTAAGGGATGTCTCACTGCTGTTCACTGTGTCCGGCTCTCCAGATTACTTGAAACTTGCAAGGATGGATGGCTTGCCTGACCGTACTTCACTCACCTTTCTGTTTAGCCAGAGAGTGTGACTGTTAAATAGATCTGTCCCCAAAGAGAGACTGTTCTTTTCTAGGTTGCTTACTAAACAAATAATTGGGACAAAAGGGGTGGGGGTTATATAGCACATTCTGAAAGCTTCTGAAAATTCAAGATTTTGTCCTAACCCACTTCTAACCATGAAGTCCTTCTGGGACTCCAAAGAACTTCCTGGTAAACACTCTGGTTTTCTTGATGTTGCTTATTTTTTATTTACTGATTTCAGAGAAAGTGAGAGTGAAAGGGGGAGAGGGAGAGACAGAGAGAAAGATCAATTTTGTTGTTCCACTGATTTATGCATTCATTGGTTGATTCTTGGATGTGCCCTGAACAACCAGGGATTGAACCCAATAAACAATGGAAAATCTTCAGATTATTAAAAGTGCTGAGTATAAAAAGCCAAGTCTGAAAAGGATACACACTGTATGATTTTCTTTATAATACTGTTTAACTAACACAATCTTAGAGCTGAAGGACAGCAGTTGCCAAAGATTAGGGATGGGGGCGGGGTTGTGGCTATAAAAGTTTAGCATGAGGGACCTTTGTGGTGATCAGACAGATCTGCATTTTGATTGCAGTGGCAGTTACACACAAAGTTATATTCGTACATGTGTTAAAACTGCACAAAACTGTAAGACACAAAGAAATGAATGTATAGAGTGAGATCTGATTAAGTGCTGGGTATTGTATCTGCCAGTTTCCTGGTTCTGATATTGTTCTCGTTATGCAAGTTGTTAACATTGGGAGAGGTGGGGTGAAGGGTACATGTTCCATGTTACAGTTACTTGTAACTTCCTGTAAGTCCATAATCATTTCATAACAGAAGAGGGAAAAATGACCAAGAAAAAGAAACTGCTCTAAATAGGTAGCTACAGGGTCAATATGCTATTGAGCTACAGGTATTCTGGGAAGACAATAATGAAGGCAGTATTGGTTTTTAATCTCTGAATCCCCCCATAAAAACCAAAGAGCCACTGTAGAGGAAAACACCCATGGACAACTCTGCAACAAGTATAGGTGACCTCGTGTCCCCACCCCTGAGTGGAGTGTGAGGAGTCAGACCACCATCAGCTAAGACCTAATATAATTGCAGGTGTAGGAGGAAAAAGAAGGGAGCAGCCATCTGCCAGGCCTGAGAACAGGAGAACCACAAAATAGCCAATTGTCTGGAAAGTTCTAGGGACCGATTTTAAAGTGTTAATCTTTTATCCGTCAACATTACTGAATTACTTTATTGCTTCCAGTAGATTATACAGTTTCTTGGATTTTAGTGTTAATCTTATCCAGCAACATCACTCAATTATTCTATTGCTACTAGTAGATTATCGTTTCGTGGATTTTCTAAGGAGACAACCATATTGCCTACAAAAAATGAAAAGTTACTTCTTTCCAATATCATTTTTATTTCTTTATTTTGTCTTATTATTTTTGCCAACACTTTCAGTACTATGTAAGAGAACCTCTGACTGGTTCTTTACCTCAAAAAGGAAACTACTAACATTTCACTGTTAGGTAAGATATTTACTTAGATTTTCAGGTGGTCTTTATTGGGTTTTGTAATAAAAATGTTTTTCTAATTGTGTCACAAGAAAATATGGCAAAATGTTAACACTGGTTAAATCTTGGTAGAAGATTGTGGTAAAAATAATCGCAACCTTTTTGCTACTTCTCCCACTGAGAGTTGGAGTCTAATTTACCTCCCCATCAATCTGTGTTAGCCTTAGTAACAAGCTTGACCCTCAGAATGTGGTAAGAGTGATGTTTTAGAATGCTTTACAGCTTCTGCCTCGGGTTTTTGGGACACTCTCTAGGAAATCTGACTTGTCAGCTGCCACATAAGTCTGCACACCCTTACTGCCATGCTGGAAAGGCCACAAGATGCTCCACTGGAGAGTCCCAAATGAATCCAGTCTTTAAGGCATTGCCACTAAGGTGTCAGACACACGGTGAAGCCATCTTGAACCTTCCAGACTAGCCCTTCCATCAGGACAGTAAACTTTGTTAATTTAACACCAGCAGAAAAGTCAACCGAGCCTTCCCCAAATTCCTGAGCAACAACATTGTGAGATGTAACAAAATAGTTGTTTTAAGCCACTAGGTTGTTTGAAGCCACTATCACTTTGGACAGTTTGTTAAGCAGTAATAGATAACTAGAACATAGGTGCAGAAACTACTTTTCAGGGTTTTACATTTTTTCATAACCTGATAAAATTGAGTCTCCTACTCATTTTTGGACTTGAGGTTATTTTCCACTGTTCAGATAAACTAAAAAGGTAGACAGGAAAGAGTGGCCTAGAGGTTCTCAGGCTCAGGCTACCCCACTACACCCACGCTAAGATCAGGTCTGAGTAATCAGGGCTACTGGTCTAATGGGAGTGAATTAGAAAATGGTGCCCCTAAACAGGCGGGCACTCCACTGCAGGCCCATCACTTGGTGATGACCAGCATCTCCATGCAAATCAGGGAAGGGAGGACCTTCCCCAAGTCAGACATAGCCTGACACCAGACTGTGATGAACAAAATGTAAGCTGGACCTCAGCATCCTTGTCAGCAGACAATTAGTATAACCTGTGTGTGACATCGTTATAATTTAAAGTGCAAGGCAACATTTCTACATTTGCAAATGACATGATTTCTTGTAGGTGGCAATGAACTAAGTTGATGAGGATGGAAAAATCTTATAAATCTCTGTGAGTGGGCAGAAAGGTAGCAAATGAGCACACTAAAGCACAATGTGAACTATCAGTCATAGCTAAGGAGAGGAAACTGGGGTTACTGCAGATTGTTCGCTGAAAATAAATGCAGAGGCTCCTTCTGACAGTAAAAAGAGCAGCCACTTAATTGAATCACAAAGTGACATTCCTCCTGAGAAGCAAAGCATTACTACCCACTCAACTGATGCCTTGATGGAAACTGAATAAGGCAGAAACCATCAGAAGAAAGACTAGAGAATAATTAATAGCATGAGGGCTCAGAGGTAACAGGGACTTCTATAGATCATGAGTGGGACAAGGGACAAAGGACAAACCAAGCAGATCCCACCGGGAGCAGCTGCACTGGTGGGGCTGGCAGCAGTGGCTGCACACAGCATGATTAGGACTGGGAGCTAGGATCTGTGACGATGGTGGTGATGGCAGTGGCAGTAGCAGTCAGTTGATTTCCCAGCTGGTACCGATGGTTGGACAGTGTGTTGGTACCAGAGCTCTAATGTTGGCAACCGTGTAATGGAGATAGAGCAGCAGTCAGGAACTTGTTCAACAAATACTTTCAGTCTTTGTTTCATGATGGGCAGAGAAGTTAGCAAACACCCATTATATGCCCAGCTTCATAATAGAGATAGCAGTACAAAGATGATTAAAACATGCTCACATGAGAACAAACAATTGTGGCCATGGGGTCATTGTGAGGAAGAAATATGAATTGTATGGTCTACAGCAAAAAGAGGAAACACATTCCTTTACTCTGACATACAGCATTAGAGGAGGCACTGTATTAGGCACTGTATAAAATATAAATCAGACATAGATCCTGGTCTGGGTGCTTATAGTCCAGTAGATGAGGTAGGACAAGTATAATTCTATAAAACAAGGTAGAAAGGTATGTTTTAAGAAAATTTCAGAAAAAATATTTTGAGAGTTTAGAGAAAGGCCCACATATTCTATGCACTAAATATTGTTTTAAGTGAATGGCATTCTACCTATTCCTTCTTGATTTTTCTTCCTTGATACCCTTCCATATCACTCACTTACACCAATATTTATGCTCCTATAACTTGAATGCTTGTGTCCTCCAAAATCCCTATGTTGAAGCCCTAACCCCAATGTGGTGGTATTTGGAGACATGTCCTTTGGGAGGCAATCAGGGTTAAATGGATTTATAGGGGTGGGCCTGGTCTGGTGGGAAAAGTGTGCTTAAAGGAAAGGGCACTAAAGAGCTTCCTCTTTCCCCTGGTGAGCACACACACAAAAAAGATGTCATCTGAGAACACAATGAGAAGGTGGCCGTCTGCAATTCAGGAATAGAGCCCTTACCAGAAACAGAACTGGCCAGAACCTTACCTTGGACTTGCTTCCAGAACTGTGAAATGAACTTTTGTTGTTTAAGCCACCCAAGTCTATGGTATGTGGTTATAGCAGCTCTAGCAAACTAATACAGATTGTGGTACCCCTGCCAAAATCTGACCCCTGCCCCCCACCCCAAATTCACATCCTTCTCTCGTGTAAAATAGTCATTCCATCCCAACAGCCCCAAAAGCCTTAACTCATTGCAGCATCCACTCTAAATCTGAAGTCCAAAGTTTCATTTAAAGATATTTTTAAATTTATTTTTAGAGAAAGGGGAAGGGAGGGAGAGAAAGATCAATGTGTGAGAGACACACAGGTCAGGTGCCTCTTGCACACCTCCACCCTCGGACCCAGCCCACAACCCAGACTCATGCCCCGAATGGGAATTGAACTGGCAACCTCTCGGTTCACAGAGCAGCACTCAATCCACTGAGCCACACCAGTCAGGGCTCATTTAAGTATCACCTAAAATAAGTATGGGTAAGACTTGAGATATGATTCACCCTGAGGCAAAATTCTTCTCTAGCTGTGAACCTATAAAACAAGTTATGTGCTTCCAAAATACAATGGTATGACAGGTATCTTATAGACATTAACATTCCAAAAGGGAGAAATAGGAAAGAAGGAAGGGTGATGGGCCCAACACAAGTCTAAAACTTAGCAAGGCAATTCCATTGGGCCCACTGGGGTAGTAGTGTCACTTCCCAAATCCCTAGGGTGGGGTAGGGGATAGCCCTGCCCATGCAGCTCTCTGCATGGGTGGCCCTGGCCCTGAAGCACTGGGTGGGGACATCCTGGCACCCAGCCCCATACTTTAAAATAGAGGAAGAACCAGCTCTGCCCCTAGTTCTGTGGTGGGAGTGACAGCCTGAATCAGAGTAGGCTTTGGGTCATTTTTCCCATTTCCTCAATAATAAAGAATGTTCATTGCCGAATAGCTCTATGGTTCTATCCTGTAAAATATCGTAAGTCTGACAGCCTTCCTTCATTCAGTCCCATTTTTAGCCCTCCTTAGTCCTACCTGGCAGTGTTTCTGCTAGTTTAATCCCATCTCTCTCCCTGGCTTCTGCTGACATGGACAGTTAAGTCCATGAATTGCACTCATGATCCATGAAATGGTTGTTAAGCCACACCCTTAGAGTTCTCTTCAGAACAAGCTTTCTCATTTATTTGCAGTACAGATAGGCTTGGAATTTTCCAAATTTCCAAATTCTGGTTCCTTTTTACTTAACAGTTCCTTCTTCAATTCACCTCTCTCCTCTTGCCTTCATAAGCAATAAGGACAACTCAAGAAATACTTTCAATACTTTGCTTAGAAGTCTCCTTTGCTAAATATCCAATTTCATCACTTGCAAGTTCTATCCTCTACAAAACAATAGAACACAATTTAGCCAAGTTATTTGCTGCATTATAATAAGTATCACTTTCCTCCAGTTTTCAATAACCTGTTCCTCATTTCTGTCCAACACTCCACTGGAATGGTATTTTAACATTCATATTTCTACCAACATTTGTTAGTGATGTATATATTTCTGTAAGAAGGTGGACGTTTTATGTCTAGTTCTTTGCTTCCTGAGCTCTCACCAAAATCACCTTTAATGTCCTTATACCTACCAACAGTTCCCTCATAGCAATTGTGGCTCTTTCTAGCATACACTTAAAAACTTTTCCAGCCTCTACCCATATCTCCAATGCCACATCTACATTTTTAGGTATTTGTGACAGTAGCATTCCACTCTTAGTGCCAAAATCTGTATTACTTGGGGATCTCTGGAGAAAATGAACTGATAGGAGTTATATAAAAAAATAATAGACTCATGAAATTATAGAGACTGAGAAGTCCCAAGATCTGCAATTGGCAAGCTGAAGACTCAAGAGATGGTAGTGTAAGTTCCAGTCAGAAGGCTGGTGATCTCAAGACCCAAGAAGAACCAATGCTTCAGTTCCAGTCCAAAGGAAGATCAATGTCCCAGCTCAAGGCAGTCAAGCAGTTGGAGTTCCTTCTTACTCAAGGGAGGGTCAGCCTTTTTGTTCTATTAGCCCTTCTTTATTCATCCAAAAACACCCTCAAAGATCCTTCCAGAATAATGTGTGACCAAATATCTGGACACTTCATGGCACAGTCAAGTTGACACATAAAATTAACCATTGACAATATTTGGTCTCTGGGAGTACAAGAGGAACAAAGTTTCTCTCCTCATGGAGCTTATAGCCTATTCACAGGTCACATAGATTTCAAACACTGCTCAATTCTTACAATGTGGACCCAGGAAACAAAATGTATGAGAGGAGGTGAGGGTGTGCAGAGACATTTAACCTTACAGAACTTTGGGAATCTTTGAGCTCAAGAATAAAATTGGAGTTACGCTTTGGAAAGACTAATCTAGTATCAAGGTGCAGAATGACACACAAAAAAAGAGGCACTAGAGGCTGGGAAGCTAATACAGCATTCAGGAAAAATGAGATGGGGGAAAGAGATAAAAGGAAGAGACTATTACTGATTCAGTACCTGTTATGTGTCAGACATACTTTTAAGTGATTACATATATTTGAACTGAGAAGTGGCAAAGGATATGAAAAGGAAGAAAATGTTTAAAAAATATTGCAAAGAATCATCAAGCTTTCACAGCTGATCTTGTATTTGCATGTTTTTTTTACTGGTACATCCACTTGTGCTTGGGTAGGTAGGGCTGGAAAAGAGAAAGGTCCCCAAAAGTTGAAGGTTTCATTATGGGTACCCAGTAAGGTAATAGTAGTATTATGAGGAAAAAACATATTACACAAAGGGAAAGAATGATAAGGAAAGATGATGAGTTAGATATTTTAAAATGAGGCATCCAGGAATTCTGTTCAAGATGGTGGCATAGAGTAAATGTAATACATCACATAAACAAAAGCAAAGACAAAAATCACATGATCATATCAATAGAGGTGAAAAAAGCATTTGACAAGGTACAGCACCTATTTATGATAAAAACACTCAGCAAAATGGGAATAGAGGGAGCATTCCTCAACATAATAAAGGCCATATATGAGAGACCTACAGACAACATCATACTCAATGGACAAAAACTAAAATCTTTTCCACTAAGATCAGGAACAAAACAAGGGTTTCCACTTTCACCACTTCTACTCAATAAGTATTGGAAATTGTGGCCACAGTGATCTGACAAGAAAAAGAAATAAAAGGCATCCAAATCAGAAAGGAGGAAACAAAACTGTCACTGTTTGTAGATGACGTGATAGTGTTCATAGAGAATCCTATAGACTTGGCCAAAAAACAGTTTCATCTAATAAATGAGTTTGGCAAAACAGCAGAATACAAAGTCAATATCCAGAAATCAAAGGCATTTTTGTATACCAACAATGAAACAGCAGAAGCAGAAATCAAGGAAAAGAGTTCCATTCGATACAGCAAAAAGAAAAATAAAATACCTAGGAATAAACCTAACCAAAGAGGAAAAAGACCTGTATCCAGAAAACTATATGACACCGAAGAAAGAAATCAAGGAAGACACAAATAAATGGAAACATATACCGTGTTCATGGATCAGAAGAATTAACATAATCAAAATGTCCATACTACCCAAAGCAATTTACAGATTCAATGCAATACCTATTAAAGTACCAATGGCATATTTCACAGACATAGAACAAACACTTCAAAAATTCATATGGAACCACAAGCAACCCCAAATAGCTGCTGCAATTTTGAGAAAGAAAAGCAAAGTAGGAGGGATCACAATACCTGATACTAAACTGTATTACAAGGCCACTGTAATCAAAACAGCCTGGTACTGGCATAAAAACAGGTACATGGACCAATGGAACAGAACAGAGAGCCCAGAAATAAACTCAAGTCTCTACAGTCAATTAATATTTGACAAAGGGGGCAGCAACATAAAATGGAGTAAAAATAGCCTCTTCAACAAATGGTGTTGGGAGAACTGGACAGCTACGTGCAAAAAATGAAACTTGAGCACCAACTTACACCACACACAAAAATAAATTCGAGGTGGATAAAAGATTTAAATATAAACTGTGACACCATTAAAGTCCTCGAGGAGAACATAGGCAGGAAAATCTCAGATATTTCACACAGCAACATTTCTACTTATATGTCCCCTAGAGCAAGGGACATAAAGGAAAGAATAAACAAATGGGATTTCATCAAAATAAAAAGCTTCTGCACAACTAAAGAAAACAGCATTAAAATAAAAAGAGAACCAACTGTATAAGAAAACATATTTGCCAATGATACCTCAGACAAGGGCTTAATCTCCAAAATATATAAAGAACTTACACGGCTCCACCATAAGAAGATAAGCAACCCAATTAAAAAATGGGCAAAGGACTTGAACAGACACTTCTCCAAGGAAGACACACAGAGGATCCAGAGACACATGAAAAGATGCTCAGTATCACTAGCTATCAGAGAGATGCAACTTAAAACCACAATGAGATATCACTTCACACCAGTCAGAGTGGCCATTAAAAACAAAGCAACAAACAACAAGTGTTGGAGAGGTTGTGGAGAAAAGGGAACCCTAGTGCACTGTTGGTGGGATTGCAGACTGGTACAACCACTATGGAAAACAGTATGGAATTCTCTCAGAAAATTAAAAATGAATCTGCCTTTTGACCCAGCAATTCCACTGCTGGGATTATATCCTAAGAACCCTGAAACACCAATCCAAAAGAACCTATGCACCCCAATGTTCATAGCAGCACAATTTACAATAGCCAAGTGCTGGAAGCAACCTTGGTGCCCATCAGTAAATGAATGGGTCAAAAAACTATGGTACATTTACACAATGGAATTCTATGCAGCAGAAAGAAAGAAGGAGCTCCTACCCTTTATGACAGCATGGATGCAACTGGAAAGCATTATGCTAAGCGAAATAAGCCAGGTGGTGAAAGACAAATACCATATGACCTCACTTTTAACAGGAACCTAATCAACAAAACAAACAAACAAGCAAAATATAACCTAAGACACTAAAATTGAGAACAGGCTGACAGTGGCCAGAGGGGAGAGGGGAGGGAATTTCAGGGGAAAAGGGGAAGGGTATAAAGGAACAAGTATAAAGGACACATGGACAAAAACTAGGGGGGGATGGAAATGGGAGGGAGGTGGGGAGGGATGAGGGGTGGGCTGGGATGGGAGTAAAGGAGAGAAAACTGTACTTGAACAACGATTAAAATAAAAAAAATAAAAAACAAACGAAAAAAGATGGTGGCATAGGTAAGCATGGTTGGTAGTCACCTCCTCCCACAACCACATCAAAATTACAACTAAACTATAGAACACCCATTATTCAAACCACCTGAAATTTAGCTGAATAGAATTCTTACAACTAAGGATATAAAGAAGTCACATTGAGACTGGTAGGAGGGGCAGAAATGAGGAACAGGCTGTGGTGTATAAAAACTGGGAGGGATATCTTGAGTGCAGAAGTCACCCATGAGGAGGGAGGGGTCCAATCCCCACACCAGACCCCTCAGCCCAGGGTTGCAGGGCCAGGAAGAGAAGTCCCCACAACTTAAGGATGTAAAAACCAGTGGAGATTGTGGCTGAGTGAGACAGAGCACTTCTGGAGACCCAGGCAGTTCCTCTTAGAAGGGCCTGTACATGGACATAATCGGACTCACTCACTCTCAGCTCCAGGGCTGAGGCAGCAGCTCAGAAGACAACAGGGACATATAGGGAGGAACTGAATTGTCCTGGCATCAGGGCAAGAGCTGGAGAGACAGTTTTGTCCAAGACACAAGTGCTGGCAGAAGCACTTGTTGCCATCCCCAGAGTCGGCAGGCAGGCACCATTTAAGTCTCCATCAACCTGGCTCATACTGTTTGCCCCACCCAGATGATTCCATGAGACCCCACCTGACCCAAGCTATTTCCAGTGGCTTTTACATATGACTGTCCTGTCTTGGTTCATGCTTCAGATTTTCCTAAAATCTCTCAAACAAGCAGCATCTGGCTTTGGCATACCCTGTACCTCTCACTAAGTGGCCCCAGGCCTGGCAACAGCAGCAGCCAGCCTTGGTTTGCAGCTTGACCTCTCCTGGACACCTCCAAGCCCAGCACAAGTTCTTTAGATTGCTTTGTAGCTCATGCTGTGTGGCCCCAGTCAGAATACAAGCAGCAGCTGACCTTGGACTGCACCTCTCAGAAGGCCCCAGACCCAACACACCTGGTAGACAGCTTTAGATCACATTAAGCACCAGCCAACCACCTCCAGAAGTGACATACTTAAGGGACAGACTCAGTGGGCACCACAGCCCCACTGAAGTACGTCCTGCTTCATGGGGTGGGCCTCCGTGCAGTTGATCTTCCATGGAGGTAGCAGCCAGTCTTTGTAATTAATTAACCTAGGGGTAAATCACTCCCATTAACATACAAACAGCAATCAAGGTCAACTACAACAGGAAGGTGCACAGAGTCCACATGGTGGGTGTGTGCGTGAGTGCACCGAGTGCCCAGCTCAGGTGAAGAGGGATGCTATGCCACTGGACCATACATCACACCTACTACTCTACCAAGCCCAGTATATGCAGGAACTCTACCCTATACACAGAAACAAGCATAGGGAGACTGCCAAAATAAGGAGATAAAGAAACATGTCCCAAATGAAAGAAAACAAAACTCCAAGCAAAAAAAAAAAACAAAAAAACAAAAAAAAACTAAACAAAATCAAGACTAGTAATCTATTAGATGTAGAGTTCAAAACACTGGTTATAAGGATACTCAGTGAACTTAGGGGAAGGATAGATGAACTTAGAAAAGACTTCAACAGCATAAAAAAGGACATGGAAATCATATGAAAGAACTAGTCAGAAATGAAGAATACACTAACTGAAATGAAGAATAATTTACAGGGAATCAACAATAGAATAGATGAAGCCAAAAATCAAAAGAGCAACTTGTAAAATAAGAAAACAAAAAAACACCAAATAAGAACAGCAAAAAGAAAAGAGATTCCAAAAAAAAAAAAAAAACCCACGAGGAAAGCGTAAGAAGCCTCTGGGACAACTGCAAGTGTAGCAATATTCATGTCATGGGGGTGTTTGAAGGAGGAGAGATAGCAAGAAATCAAAAACGTATTGAAAAAAAATGACAGAAATCTAACTTGGTGAAGGAAATAGACATACAAGCCCAGGAAGCACAGAGAGTCTCAAACAAGATGAACCCAAAGTGGCCCACACCAAGGCATATTATAATTAAAATGCAAAAGATTAAAGACAAAGAGAGAATTTTAAAAGCAGCAAGAGAAAAGCAGTTAGTTACCTGTAAGGGAGTTCCCCTAAAACTGTCAGGTAATTTCTCAACAGAACCCTTTGCAGGCCAGAAGTGACTAGCAAAAAATATTCAAAGTGATGAAAAGCAAGGGCCTACAAACAAGATTACTGCACTAGCAAAGCTATCATTTAGAATCTAAAGACATATAAAGAGCTTCCCAGACAAGAATTTTATCACCACCAAACCAGTGTTACATGCAAATGTTAAAGGGTCTTCTTTAAGAAGGAAAAAAGATTTAAAAAATCAAGAAAATGTCAATAAGTACATATCAAAACAATTGAATCTGAAAAGCAAACAAATAAACAGAATAAAAACAGATTCATAGATACAGAGGATATTTTGACGGTTGCCAGATGGGAGGTGTCTGGGGGAATGGATGAAAAAGTTGAAGGGATTAAGCAGTACAAATTAGTAGTTACACAATAGTCATGGGGATGTAAAGTACAGCACAGGGAATATAGTCAATCACTTTCTAATATCTATGTATGGTGTCAGATGGATGTGAGATTTATCATGATGATCACAGTAAGTTCTATGTCTAATCACTGGGGTGTGCATCTGAAACTAATGTAATATTGTATGTCAGCCATAATTTGAAAAATTAAAAATAAAAAAAAGTGAAATGAGTCATCCAGGCAAAACTGCTCAGTAAGTAGCAGGATATTATAGGGCTAGAGGTGAAAAGATATTATCTTCGGAGAAATGGTACCTAGAGCAATGAGATGTACTCCGGTCACCCACAGAAAGATTGCACACAAAGAAGAGGACAAATTCTTGAGGATTCCTATACTTGTGGAAGATGCAGAGCTTTGCTGTACAATATGATAGCCATTAGCCATGTGAAGCTATAAATAGCTTCTAATCCATTAGAGTTAAAATGAAAAATCTAGTCACATTAGCTATCAATTGCCACACATGGCTAGTGGCTATCATAATGAACATCATAGATACAAAACATTTCTAACACCACATAAAGTTCTATTGCGCAGCATTTGTCTAAAGACTGGTCAGAGTAGAACAAACAGGAAAATTCAGTCTCCTAAAAGCCAGGGAAAACAGTGTTTGAAGAAGTAAGTGATCAATGGTATCAAGTGCTTCAATAAAAGCATATGTAGGCCAAAAACAAACAAATAATAAATTTAGTGACTTTAAAGTAGTTTCAGACTAGTAATAAAGTTAGAAACTAGATTAAAAGAGGTTTTGGATGATGGGTGACAAGTAGAGATAACAAGTATAGAATTTCTTTCCAGTAACCTTTTAAAAAGATTTTATTTATTTATTTTTAAAGAGGAGAGAGAAGGGAGAAAGAGAGAGAGAGAAACATCAATGTGTAGTTGCCTCTCGCATGCCCCCACCTGGGGACCTGGCCTGCAACCCAGGCATGTGCCCTGACTGGGAATCAAACTGGCAAACCCTTCGGTTCATAGGCTGGCGTTTAATCCACTGAGCCACACCAGCCAGGGCTCTTCCCAGTAATTTTTCAGTGAAGAAAAACAGAGAGAATGGAAACCTCAAGAAGAGTTCAAAGAGAATTGAGCTGTGTATGTATGTACTTAATATAAGCATGTTTGTGGACTGGAAGATATACACACCAAATAACCAGTTATCCATCAACTTTACCAATCAGAAAACCTTTCATGTAGCAATGGCAATTGAGGGAATCAAATAATATAATTTTAAAGATATGAGGAGCCTTAGAAATCATCTAATCACATAGCTCAGTAGTATTGAAATCTAGAATAAGAACTCAGGTCTGTATGTGCCAATTAGACATTTTACCTCATTCAACTGCCTTCTAAGAGACCAGAGAAGTGAAGAATGCTTCTTCTATTGAGTTCCACTAATCTAGTAAAAAAAATATATATATATATATATATATATATATACACATATACATATGTTCACATATATAAAACCTCACTTTTTTAAAGAACATAGTTTTCTTTAAAATTTAGAAAAACAGAACTAGGTATTGTGTCTACTATTTTATAACAAATTACACTAAAAAGGTCTTAAATATTACATAACTAATCTTTAATATAATCTGAGAGGTGTGTTTTTGCTATTTTACACCCCAGAAACTTATGCATCAGGCCAGAAAGATCACAAAACTAGTATTTTTACTCAGTTCTATACTATAATCAATTTGGAAATGATGGAGAAAATGGGAGAAGATATGAATAGGTTCAGGAATTGAAATTAGAAGTTAACAAAGTATAAAATGAACTAGAACAAATTCCTTTACTGATGCTGATCTTAAAAACAAAGCCCAGACCTGGCTGGTGTGGCTTAGTGGACTGAGTACCAGCCTGCAATCCAAAGGGTCAATGGTTTGATTCCCAGTCAGGGCACATACCTGGGTTGCAGTCCAGGCCCCCAGTAGGGCAACCACACATTGCTGTTTCTTTCCCTCTCTCCCTCCCTTCCCCCTTCTCTAAAAATAATTAATTAAGAAAGACATTTAAAAAAGACAAAAGCCCAAAAGCCAGCCCTTTAGATAAATCTTAAACAAATGATTCAAGAACCTCTAACATTGATTGCCTTTGGAGAGAACTGGGTGGCTGAGGACAGAGGTTGGAGAAAGACTTCACAGTAAACCCTTTGTAACTTTTTAAAAAAATATTATATTTTTAGAGAGAGGAGAAGGGATGGAGAAAAACATCTATGTTAAGAGAAAAACAGTGATTAGTTGCCTCTCGTACAATACATGCCTAGACCAGGACCAACCCACAACCCAGGCAGGTGCCCAGACAGGAAACGATCTGGTGACCCCTTGCTTTGCAGAAGACATCCAACCAAATGGGCCACACAGGTCAGGGCAACCCTTTGTAACTTCTGAGTTTTAGCCATAACAATCTATTATTATCTATCCCAATAAATATGTAAGTTTTTTTAAAAACTTTAAATGTTTTAGTTTTCACCAATAGTTTAATTAATAGCATTCTAAAATCCCCTATAAGGCTGCAGGAAAATGGAAATTTCAGAAAAAAAGTATCTGTTCTGAAAAGGCAAGGGAGAAATTATGTAAAGGGACAGAAGACTTGCTTTGTGAGGTGGGGAATCAGGGAGAGAAGCCCTTTGCCTGCAACAATTACTATTTTACCAATTCAATTCTTTTTATCATCTTTAACTCATCTTTAACAGTCTGTTGCTAAGGAACCCTGTTGCCTGAAAGCAATCTACTAACAGGAACCTATATAAAGCAAGAGAAAAGCAATGATCCTGAAACTTTCAAATTAGGCCTTAAAAAGCCTATTTTGGTGCCACTTACATTATCTTTCAGCCTTCACGTAGTGTTACTGTGATGTTGTCCATCTTACTTTGTACCCAAGTGATTACTTGTAAATTTTTAATATAAATGTCTGGAGACCGGTAATTCGAAATGGGTAGCCAGTTTTGAATTCTGACTATGAATACTTGTCTTTTCTTCTTAAAAATACTATAAATTCCAAACAGTTACTGGCAAAGAAAATTTTTGTATTTTAAGAGATCTAGTGCAGGGCATAGGCAAAGGAACTGACAAAGCTGTAGATATGTGAAAGCTCCGTACTTTCTATTTGGGGATGTGGGATGAGGTAATGAAGTAAGAGGACTCATATCCAGTGCAAAACAAGGACACTGGGCAGATCGGAGCACTGGCATTTGGGGAGCAGAGACATTCCACGGACCGTAGTGTGGGCTCGGGTGCCGGAAGGAGACCAGTACAAGATATAAATACGTAAAGAAAAGGTGGTAACTCTGGGTCTTCGCGTTGATATCCACGGAGTTCGAGAACCGGGTAACAACACAAAGACGTCATCGCTTTCGTAATGGGTGCAGACGGGGTCCAAAAGAGACACCATTCAACCTAGATTTGCAGGTTTCAACCCAGTCGGATTTCTGCCCTCTGCTGTAGATACGTCCAGACTATAATCTGGCCATGGTAGATAAGATCGATGCTACTGCAGGTTATCTTTAGCTTTGATCGCTTTTTTTTCACATCTTTAAAACTCCTTCCAGTCCTTTAGTTTCCAAAACACTCAGGCAGACAACCAAGCAAACAGCCCGGGGCCCTAAGGAGGGCCAACGTGGTGGTAACTAGAAAACCAGAAGTCCAAATTCCACCAATAAACTGAGCGGCTCGGCCTACGCCCCGCCCACCACCTGCCAGCCAATAACCTTCACTACTCCTCTGCCACTCTCGCTCACTCTTAGGGCTGCTGCAAAGCCTTCTGCTCTGATCGCCTGCGCACCGTAAAACCCTCTTTCTGTGCGCTAGTCATCGGCTACCATCGGAGGACCAAGACACCAGGAGAAAGTCTCACGAACTGCAGCTGGGTGAAGGAAAGAGAATGGGCAGCTCTGGACGCCCACCTAACGCCACAGCACACTGTTCCCCTTAACCCGGAAGTGATTTCCTTCTCCTCTTCCTCCTCCTCCTCCTCTCCTCCTCCCTCAACAGTTAAGGGGGGGAGGGAGGAGAAGGGCCGGCTAGGTCTGGCCCGGCATGCCCTGGGCTTCCGGTGACCTCTGGCCCTTTTCTGTTGTACGCTCTTGCTTCCTAGCGTGCTCGCTCGCTCAGTACCTTGCTTCCCTCCCTCCAGTTTTCCTTCGCGCGCCGACTGGTGACTGTGGCGCCCGCGACCTGCAGAGAGGCGGTGGCGGAGGACATTCGTCATGGCCGCCTCTAAACCTGTAGAGGCGGCGGTAGTCGCCGCGGCTGCGCCGGGCTCCGGTAGTGGGGTGGGCGGCGGCAGTGCGACTGCGGGCCCGGGCACAGGGGGCCTGCCGCGATGGCAGCTGGCGCTGGCGGTCGGAGCGCCTCTCTTGCTGGGTGCGGGTGCCATGTACCTGTGGAGCCGGCAGCGACGGCGCCGAGAGGCCGGGGGTCGAGGCGACGCCGGCGGCCCGAAACGCAACAGTGAACGGAAGACCCCAGAGGGCAGGGCCAGTCCGGCCCCGGGAAGCGGACACCCTGAAGGCACTGGTGCTCACCTGGAAATGGTGAGAAGCAGCCCTGGGCCGTGCAAGTGCAGCGGGTGCATCCTTTCCTTGAAGGGCTGTGCCGGTCAGGGGGCTTCCCATCGCACGGCAGCACGTGGGCTTTGGGAGAGTCATTTCTGGCTACCTTTATAGGGAGTGGAGTAGCCCGAGGGCACAGGTTAGCGACCTTCTTTGACAGTTTTCTTTTGGTTTCAGAAAAATATTTTTCTCGGTGACACAGCATTTATGCTTAGCGTTGTGGGCACGGGTAACGTCTGCAAATGTGATGATTGTATTTGATTAAGTAGTGAAGGAAACCAAATTCCATTAACGATTGGTACGTTGTGATAGGAATTGGTTTGGTGATATCCAAGGCCTAGAACTTAATCGGTAATAACCTTTTAATAACGAGCCACTCCCCTTTTTTGAAGTGTTTCAAGGTGGGGGATAAGCAAAAACGGTGACTGTTGGTTGGCAGAGTAAAATGGTGTTTCATTGGCACTTCTTTTTCATCCGTGAGGGAGTTTTAAACATTTTGGGTAGAGACATTTTAAATTCGTTTATTGTACTTTGAAATTTACATGATCAAGCCTGACATGCCTGAAACAGTTTGTCTGATGTTAGATGAAGCATTGGAATATCAGGTGAACTACTTTGTGTGGAATAATTACATTTTTTTGGTATCCAACAGCTGCGCGGTTTTGGGGAGGTGGGGAGGTGGGCGGCGGGGGATTGGCTCAGCTGCATTTATCACTAGGATTGAGTGGGGTGGAGGGTTTTACTTGAGTCTGGGGTTATACAATGGTAGTTCCCCGAGTAAATCAGAGGTCAGAGAAACGTTTTGTCAAATAACTCCTGTATATATATATTTACAAGTCATTTCTATGTTGAAGAGTTGTGTAGTTGCTAAATAGTCAGATTGGCTTTAAGGGAAGTTTTGATGTGGAAATGAACTACTATACTTTAGTACTTACTATGTAGCCATCACACTAGGCTAAGAGAGAGCCAGATAGTTTTTCCAATAGGAGAGTGAAACATTGCCTCTTCAAAAAAAAAAAAAGTGTGTGTGTGTGTAAACACACACACACGAAAGATGCACTACAGTATGGTGGAAGAACACATGGGCTGTGAGAGCTAGGACATGTGCACTTTATATTGAGCTGTCCGGCATAGTTACCTTGGGAAAATCATTTTATCTCTCTGACCTTAGTGTCATCCTCTGCAGAATAAGACGATTAATTTTTTTTTAAGAAAGGATTAAAAATTAGATCTCTTACATTTCTTCCAGCCCTAAATGGTGATTCTGAGTGCTGCTAATGAGAGGTAATCAGGGGATTCTTTGAATTAGTCATCATTTGTCTTATGTAATTTTCATGTGTCTGAAATTCTCTGGTCATTTCCTAGTTCATTTTTAAATTTAATTTCAATCACAGAACAGTAGTGGATGAATGAAAGATACATGAAAGTTCTCAGTGCTATAATAATTACCAAAAATAAAGGTACTTTCTATACATGAAACTAGGTTTTGACATTTCATTGCCGTTTCAAATAATACCCACGTCACGTGTTTGGTATTTGATAGAATCTAGCAAACTCAGTTTCAATTTTTCACCATTGTCTGGGTCAACCCTGACGATTTTTAAATTTCATGGCGTTTTATAGTTTTATCAGAACAGTTTTTTTTTGTTTGCCTGACTGCCATTAGAAATTAGATCTTAAGAATAACTTGTGTGACTCAAAATGCTTTAAAATAACTTATTTTTGATTCAGAATAAAACTGGAACATACTGTTGTACACCTTGTAGAATTTGTAAGCTTATACCTATAATCCTGCTTTGAGTTACTAGCTAATTCTTTAGTAAAGCAACAATAAGAATTATATTTCATTTTTAATGGAAATTTGTATTTTAACTATTTGTGACCAATAAATACTGGAGGACTTGTCTCTGTTATAGTCTAGTTCTTAGAGTTATTAGTAGACTAAGTATAACTGGCCCTAACTGTAATTTGTTTGTTATATGTGGTTGGAGAAATTGCTCTATCTTTGAGTAGCACCTTTAAATTGGCAACCTCAGTGAGTTTTGTTAAGTTTGTATTTTTTTTTCTGTAAAATAAAAGACACATTTTTCATTTTCACCAGTAACTTGATTGATTTGGGTATTTTAAGTATGACAGCTATCTCCTGCTGTTGGCTTCTCATGGGTAGAGGCCAGGGGTGCTGCTAAACATCTTCCAATGTGTAAGACAGCCCCACAGCAAAGAATTATTTGACCAAAATGTCAATAGTACAAAGAAACTCCAAAACCACTTTTAATACTTTAGTGTAATGACAGCACCTCCTCCATATACTGCACAAAGCTTTTCTTGTGTTTCAGTTGCATTTTTACCTTTCTTGAAATAATAAAGCTTAATATGCCAAAAATGTTGCATATTTTCTTCCCTCTTCAATATTAAAATTGCTGTACAAAAAATTCACCAATTTTGTTTGTTTTAAATACTGATATGACAGCTGTCACAATACAATCTAACAAAATTGTTTCGAATGAAGTTAAAGATAACTAAGCACTACTAGAACCATCATGGGGGGGAACATAAACTTTTTGGCCAACTCAGTAATTAAGGAAACATTTGTTTCAACTAACGGAAAAACTGGCAGAATTCTGATGCCTGTTTTTTTTCCACATGACCAATAGCAGTTTTTAAGAGAATGAAGGAATTGACAAATATTTTCAGTTCAAGCTATGTATCCAGAATAATATGGAAAATCAGTGGGGTTTTTTTAATCTTAGGTTTGCCTTTATGTGAAATGAACTAATATAATTACTAGCTTTTTTCTCTGTTGAGTTTCACATTTTCATGAACAGTATAGACTAGATCCAATTATCTTTTTTCTGGGATAGCAAAAACTTGTAACGAAAAAGTAGAAATTTAAATTTGGTTTCATTAATGGAAATTTTAGGATATCACTAATGGCATCTAATCACAGTTGACAGTATCCGAGCTTGTGGTACAGTAGTCTGCCGTCATCCGCAAAGTGTACGTTCCTAGACCCCCAGTGGATGCGAGAACTGCAGATAGTACCTAATCCTGTGTTTACCGACATTCCTCCACTTGATGGATTTGCATCTTGGTATACCCATCATAAGTTGAAAATATTGTAAGCCAAAGATGTGTTTGTGTTTAATGGTATGCTGTAGAGTGTTAGTTTACCCTTGTGATTGTGTGGCTTACTGGGACTGTGTCTCACTGTTACTGCTCAGCATCATGAGAGAGTATCATATTACATATGGCTAACCCAGGTAAAGATCAAAATTTAAAATATGGAGTACAGTTTCTATTGAATATGTATTGTTTTCACACTTCTGTAAAGTTGTAAAATTATAGGTCAAACCGTTGTTAAGTCAGGAACCATCCTATGTTTTTTCCTTTTACATACATACATACATATATATACATACATACCATAAAGTTTAATGTGTAAATTAGGCACAGTAAAAGATTAACAATAATAACTAATAATAAAATAGAACAATTATCACAACATACCATAATAAAATGTATGTGAATGTGGTGAGGATCTCTTTCAGATGTTGTATTGTATTCACCCTTGTTGCCGTGGGAGGTGGTAAAGTGCCTGCTTGGTGAGAGGAAGGGAGGTGAATGACAAGGGTATTTTGATGAGCATTAGGCTGCTACTGACCTGCAGCACAAGGATTATTTGCTTTGGGTGGTCCTGGCTCATCGAGCCATGACTATGTCAGTGGTTGGATGTCAGGACCAGATGATGTCCATGACTAGGAAAATTTTCCGATATGGGTAACTGAAACCTTGGAAAGCGAAACTAGGAATAAGGACGGACTGCTGTACCTTAAGTATTAGCTTATCCATATTGGGCCATTATAAAAACTACCATGATATGCCATTCATTCAGTAATTTAAGAAGATACTTGAAGAATTACAGATTCCCAGAGTTAGCAAGTTATTTGAAGATCATCTTACCTATGTGGCTTCTCAGTCTCTGGATCTGAGTTATTACGAGAGACCACCACACCCATATATACACCAAGCCTGGTGTCCTGGATACACAAATGTCTTACACTTTTTATTTCAAACAACCTGTGATTTCTTTAATCCTATTATAAAAATACAGTTATTTTAGTGTTCAGGTTTTTTTAACATTACACAGGAGTGGGTTATCCCACATGAAATGATTAGGAACCATTAATATAAGTCAGCCCTCTAGAATGGGAAGGGAGAAATGTGTCTAAACGTTTCTATAATGGGATCAAAGACTGAGTAACCCGCAGTTATCAGTCATCTAAATAATTCCCCCAAATTGATCTGTTTCTAGTTTGTCTTTTTTAAATCGGGGTCACCAATGACATGCCTATATAATTAAGTTTAGTGAACACCTTTCAGTCTTACGTGATTCTTGGCAGTATTTCACATTTGCTTTTCTTAATTTCATAACTTTTCCTGTGGCTTCTGAAACACTACATTCTCCTTCCTGATTTCCTTCCTTCCTTCCTTCCTTCCTTTCTTCCTTCCTCAAAACTTCCTTATACGTTCTCTGCTGATTCTACCCAGTCTTCTTTCTGAGTTCTTTCCTTGGCCTCTTCCTTTTGGTGACCTTCATGGTTCTATCAGGCATTCTTACGCACCGTATCTTTACTGAATGCTTGCTTGCCCTCTAGCACTTATATACTGATGGCTCCCTAATTTGTAGCTCAGACCTCTCGAGGGTTACCTTTAAAGAGAATATTCACTTCATTATTTCACACCTAGGCTCCTGTTTTTCCTGAGAATACCCCTTATTGATTAATGTGCATCAGCTGATTTCCCAAGCCAGAAACTTGGGCATCATTCCTAAATTTTTACTCATTTCATATTCTCTTCGCATCCAATGTAGAAAAACTCTGGGTCTTGAATATCTGACTACCCCTCCATATCTACTGCTATTATTTCTCAACTGAATACCTGCTACTCATAATTGCCTTATTCCAATCCATTTTGTCACTACCACAGTAAATCTTGGCATTCCTGTGCTTGAAACATTTATGTGGTATTCTGTTCATTGCACACAAGATAAAATTGAAACTCATGATTGAGGACCATCATGTGGATCCTGCTTACTCTTCAACTTCATCTCTTGGCACTTCCTCTTGTTTCTCACCTTGGATCTTCTGTGAACACTGCTTTCAAGCTACAACATGTAGATAGTTACACTTTTTCTGAAACCTCCCCCGCCTTTTTTTTTCCTGCCTAAGCACAGTGCTATGTTATTATATGACACTGCACTTTTTCCATTCATTGCACTTATATAATACTAAGGTTGCTTATTCATCTTTCCTGCTATATTCTTGAATCTGTGAAGGCTGGGATGGCTCTTTTTTTTTCTTTCTTTCTTTCTTTGATTTCAGACGGAAGGAGGGAGAAAGTGAGGGAGAGAAACATACATGTGTGTTCGTCTCTCACCACCCCCTTCTGGGGACCTGGCCCTCAACCTAGGCATGTGCCCTGACTGGGAATTGAACTGGTGGCCCTTTGGTTCACAGGCTCAGTCCACTGAACCACACCAGCCAGGCCTGGGATGGCTCTTTCTCACCATTGTGTTCTCAACTTGAAACAATGCCTAATACAATAGAGGTGCTGAATGAATCTTTAACACCTGGAAATAGAGTGGAGCAAAAGTAGGTTTACAGTTACTGGTCTGAAAATAATATAATAATCAATAATAATACAAGAATAAGCTGTTTTGCATGCTCACAACTGTAAACCTTTTGCCCCATCCTGTATATATATTTCTGTAAGTTGAATATTTTTCAGAATTTCTAGCTTTATTCTACCAATTGATCGTGGAAATTGATGTTAACAGTTTTAAACCTCATTTTAGACATTCTTTTTTAAGTCACTTGATTTTATATGAACTACAATGCATTATGCATTCTTGTAAGTAGGTTTTTTTTTCAGTCAAAATGCACTGTATTGTGATTTACTAGGTGGCGTTGGTTGTAGTTTTTTTAATTTCAGGATATGATATGGGAAATTACTTTACCTTAGGTCTTTTCTTATCCTAGGTCTGATTCATATAAAAGTAAAAACTGGTCTAATGTATTGAGAGATTGTTTCTCGTTCAGTATTTCAGAACTGAATGCTTTGTAAAGCTGGAATTTAAATTTAATACATATACTTTTGGAATTTGATAAAAGAAATAAAATGATTTAAAAGAAGCATTATTGAGCCACCTCGTATATTATTAACTGGTTATCACTTTTCTCATACATGGATTAATGTACCTAATTCTAGCTCATTTTCTTCATAGTGACGGTATGTTATCTGAATAATTTATAAATACTTGCTAAGATTATTTACAATGATTGCTTACTGCCAAATGTATATCAGTGAAAACTTGCTGTAATGTTGTTATATTATTATTTCAGAGCTTGTTTTAGGGGTCCCTTTCTGGTCTTCTGAATTTTCTTCTGTGCATGCCAGATAATCCTTTGACGGTTGTTTTTCCTTCTTGGAATATTTTCCTGACAGTCCTTTGTGAGTCATTTTCTTCCAGAGCAGATTCTTAATAAGTAACTTTACACTGACTGTCAAATTGTGATTGTTTTCTTATTTTGTATTCCACTAAATTTACCAGAATTGTACCTTAATATCTGTAGTTTTAACCTTTAAATGCTATTTTTATTCCAGAGTAGATTTGCCTCCGGGTTCCTAGGTTCGTTTCTTATTTGACAAGTTTCAGCACAGTGTTGAAGAGAGAAGATACATATTTATTTACTGTTTCTCATTGGTAGCATTGTTACCATTTATATTTATTACCTGAGTTATTTTAAGTCTTGTGTTTTACCAGAATAGTTTTTGGGTATATTTCTGTGTATACGCAGTTGCTACCTACTCTTTGGACTAATTTTCTAGTTGTTGTTATACAATTTACTAATCACCTAGTTATGTTTTCTTTATGCGAATTAGGGTTTCAGTGTTTTGATTAGTAGTAGTTCTTTTAAAAGGCTGGCAGTTTATACTTGTTTCCTGCACTGGCCTCTTGCGTTACTTCAGGATGAAGATTCTCCTGTTCATTATTGTACAGTGGAATCACATCAGATGTGCTTTTAACTGAGATGAATTCAATTATACTTCCTTGGCAGAAAGAAAGAATAAGATCTAATTGTGCTTAAGGTTCTGCTTTTTCAGTTACTTACCTTTTTCCTTGGAGTCAGTACTGGGAATAAGATGTGATCCCTGAATCTGTTCTCCTTGTTTTAGTTCCAGAGTGTGAATCCAGGTGTAATTCTCATGACAAAGATTCATACTCATAAAACATGGATGACAGTCCATGCAGCATAGAAATTAAATTTAGGCAGTCTGGAGTCAGATGGCTTGAGTTTGAATCCTGCCTTGGGCAAATATCTTACTCTCTGGGTTTCAGTTTCTTATCTTCTGTGGTGCTTTTCTAAGGAATTTTCAAACAAAAAACCCAGACACGGGCAACAGCATGATGCTTACCAGAGGAAAAGGGGAGTGGGGGCAGGTGAAGAGGGTAAAGAGGTAAGTGGTGATAGAAGGAGAAGACTTGACTCTTGTGGTAAACACACGGTAAAGATGATGTGTTATAGAATTGTACACCTGCAGCCTGTACAGTTTTATTTAAAAAAGGTCACCCCAATAAATTCAGTAAAAAAGAAAAAAATTGTGAAAGAGAAGAATTTTCAGAAGTAATTTTAACAATTAATGATTTGTGCTTCATGCTTTAACTTCAGGATTCTCTAAGATTTGACTCTATATAGGCGTTGAATTCATTAAGCAGAAGCATGGGGTCATATAGTTGACTCTGGTGGGCATTCATTATCAAGATATGAAACTTACCGAAATCTTCAGTGGAAAAAGCTAAGTTCTCTAGTAGCTTAAGTAATACTTTGATTATTTGACATACTAAGCAAAAATTGGTATTTTTTTGTAATTCACCTGTATTCTTACCAGTTTTCACTAACTTTATTTTTTAATGTATTTTATTGATTTTGCTGTTATAGTTATCACATTTTTTCTTCCCTTTATTCCTCTCCACCCTGTACCCCTCCTCTTACCAGCATTCCTACACCTTAGTTCATGTCCATGGGTCATACATATAAGTTCTTTGGCTTCTCCATTTCCCATAATATTCTTAACCTCCCCTGTTTGTTTTGTACCTACCATTTATGCTTATTCCCTGTACCTTTCCCCCCATTCTCTCTCCCCCTCCCTCCTTGCTGCTAACCCTCCACGTGGTCTCCATTTCTGTGATTCTGTACCTGTTCTAGTTGTTTGCTTAGCTCGTTTTTGTTTTTTTAGGTTCACTTGTTGATATTTGTGAGTTTGTTGTCTTTTTACTGTTCATAGTCTTGATCATCTTTTTCTTAGATGAGTCCCTATAACATTTCATATAATAAGGGCTTGGTGATGATGAACTCCTTTAACTTGACCTTATCCAAGAAGCAGTTTGTCTCTCATTCTAAATGATAGCTTTTTTTGCTGGATAGAGTACTAAGTTTAAATTTATGACCATATATTGCTCATGGAAATTGAATACATAGTGCCTAATCCTTCCAATTTTTTTCTTTTAGAAAGAGATTAGAATTTTTGAACCCATCAAAGTTACATGTAGGAGGCCAGAGTGGCAGGAGTGAAGTAATGGGAGTTTGAAGTTCAAGCATATAAACAGCAGTAGTGGGAAGTTAGTGGGGGATTTTGAGCAGGAAATGACAATTCAGCTTGCTTGTTAAAAAGATCTTTCAGATCAATTAGAAACTAATTTTTGGTAAGAAATGTAAAGGAAAGATGCATTTTCACAGAAATTTAGTGTAAAATGTTATAGAATGTTTAAACCTTATGAAGACTACTCAAACCAGAAATGATTCCTCATGACAAATTACTTTGTAGTCCTTAAAATCTTGGTAGCTTTAAACATTTTTTTTCTCCAGTGCATTTTTTTAGAATTTCTGCTTTGAATTGATTTCAAAGTTTGTGAAAATAGGGTCTAGTTTTTGACATAGCTGGTGATGATTGATAATCTGGCATTGTGCTAATCATCTTTTTGTCCTAAATTCTATCAGTGGGCCCGAATAATGAGCTTTTCTGTACTGGCCCTCTTGAAATGGCATTTTATTAATGAAGGGAGGCAGTTGTGCAGAAAGTAATGGAGGGAGGGATACAGTGAGCAGAAGGTGATAGGGTTGTTGACCAAGACCCAGAGCCACGCGAAAGTACTTTGGTTGTCTTCTGGATGGGCAGCAGAGGAGCGATGGAAGAAAATTTGCAGTTTGGTCTGTTGCCCATGTAACTGGATCCTTTTATACTCAACGTCATTCAGAGCATTGTGTCCTCACCCCCACCCCCCTCCCAAACACACATACACAGTATAATAGGGAAAGGAAATTAGCACGTTCTGATTTGGGCTTTAGGAGTTAAAGAATTTGTAATAATTTTAAAAAGGAAGCTGTTCTAAAACTTGACCAAATGGAGGTAAATAGCTAATTGAAAGATTCAGTTGCTTGGTTTTAGGTTGATTTAGATAAAATAAGTATCTAAATAAAAATAAAATAAGTATCAATAAAAATTGATACTTTGCTCAATAAAAATAAGTATCCATATTTCTTAGCGAAGTCTTGTGTTCCTATCTGTCCAGGCTTTTCTCTCTCTCAATTTGTCTGCCCTTGCTATCTCTCCTTGTGTTCAGTGTGGTGTCATTTAGTCTTCAACTTCTAGTAGACTGACAAGACTTTATTACTTGTTTGTGCTAATGAAACATGGTCTTTGCCCAGAGAATGTTATATTTAATGTGTACATCTTTAGTAAAAATACTAAATAAATCTTCGGTGTGTTTGTAGTCAAACATACCTCTCACATTGCATTTAATATGCCACATTATTTTCTATGTAAACAGATCATAGTGTTTTACCATGTGTATTCGCAATGTTCTCAGTGACTTAGAAACATTGTAAACTTTTTGTAAGAAATTGAAACTTTTTCTTTTCTTTATATTTGATGTCAAAAGTAATTGAGTTTCATTATTTTGAAGTTTTATTAAGCATACAGGTTCCTGGTTGGTGTGTTTTTGGCAGATTATACCTTTTATCAATAAAACTGCTGTTCTGTGCTCCAAGGCTTCTCAGTGGTATTTTATTTGATACTTCCTTTTTTTTGTTAGTAGTTGCCTTCTGTAACTGCTTTACATTCTTTTTTGACTTGCCATTTTTCTTTAGGTCATGCCCTTATAGGCAGCATGTAGTTATTTTTGAATTTTAAATAGTTTGAGAATTTTTTAATAATGGAGATTTAACCTATTTATATGTATTATTATTACTGACATATTTAATGTTCCTGCCGTAAGTGCCCTGCTTTTTGTTTCTTCCTTTACCCTGCTTCCTCCTGCTTTTAGTTATATTGATCATCTGCCCCACCTAGGGGTTTATTTTTAATGCTAAGGAAGTTGTAGACTTCTGTTTCTGTTCTTGTATTCAACCATAAATGTTTGGCTAGGTATACGATTTTAAGTTCAAAGTAATCTTCAGAACTTTGAAATTTTTACTTCACTGTTGTTTTTTGTGCCCGATGTCTGTGACAGTCTGACACCAGTTTGGTTTTAATGTTTCCTTAGATACTCTTTTCCTTCTAAACTTCAGATAGGTAAATATGAGACTTCTAGATTTATACTCTATGTCATTTAACTTTTCCTCCAAACACACTTCCTATCCTTTATTTTTATTGCATTATGGCAGACTTTCTTGGCTCCTCAGTTATTCCCATTCTAGCATACAATCCGTCCATTGAGTTAATTGTCGTAGTACTTTTTAATTTTCAAGATGTCTAATTGGTGCTCTTTAGAAGCAGCCCATTTGCCCTGGCTGGTGTAGCTCAGTGGATTGAGTGCCAGCCTGTCAACCAAATGGTCTCCAGTTTGATTCCCAGCCAGGGCACATGCCTGGGTTTTGGGCCAGGTCTCTAGCTGGGGACATGTGAGAGGCAACCACACGTTGATGTTTCTCTCCCTCTCTTTCTCCCTGCCTTCCCCTCTCTGTAAAAATAAATAAAATATTTTTTTAATTTTAAAAATAAGAGCAGCCCTTTTTTAAAATGACCTCATATTCCTCCGATGTTAATTTTTTTGTTTGCTTAGTTTATTCTTTCATAAATACTAGTTTTCTTTTTGAGTTTGATACCTCTTTTTATGGTATTAATTTTCCTTTATCTTATCAATTCTTGACAGTGTGGTCTCTTGGAAGACAGTGTGGTCTCTTGGAAGACAAGCATTTATTTGTCCCTGGATGTAGGGAATTTTCACTCTTTCTAGGTGACACAGCCCTACTGCCATCTGGCTTCTGCTTTTTTCAGTGGACTGGAAGGAATGTTGAGGTTGTTTCAAATGCAGTTTCTGGCAATCACCCTCACAGTCACCCTCCCTCCGCCAGTCCGTAGCTACATCAGAGATCCCCAGTTGCCTTCTATCATGGTTGTCTTGTGCTGAGGATTTGAACTGCCAAAGTTTATGGAAGACGATTAAAGCTGTTGACAGAAGATTTTTATTCATCTATTAATTTATTTGTGTTTTATTTGGTTTCTTTCATCTTCCCACATCCTGGTTTTAAAATATGCATGCTCCTTGTTGACACCAGCTAGCTGTTTAATATTCTGATTGTAGACAGTGTCCTACAAATTCTTTGCACACTACTTAAAAAAAATAAATATAACTATAGTTAGACTAAAAGAGAAGGGAAACAAAAGGTAAATGGGGAACAGTGCAGTGAAGAAAAAGCAAGAGTAAGGGAGAAAAGAACAGAATAAAAGGGTCGTTATCTCTTCTTTGTGACTGACCTGCCCTGGGCCCTAAGCGTCTTAACTTCACAGCCCCTGTGAGGTATTGGAGGGAGCAGCCACTTCTGCTTTTGCTTTGTCAGTGCTTGCCTGTTGGAGATATATGGATTCTTCATAATCACATTTGTTAAAGTAGGATGATGTTGACAAATAGTAGAGTTTTGGGTAGAAACATGCCACAAAGTTCTTGGGCCCAGTAGCAGGATGATGGACAACTTGATTTGTCTACAAAGATATTTCCCATATGCTGATTGACCTGTTCACAACTTTCCTTAATGGGTATTAACTACCAACTCTTGTATTGTACATAAGAAGTGTGTAAGTTGGGTCTTCCAGGAATCAGACTCTGAAACAAAGACAGTGCAAGAAATTTATTGATGAGCAAACAAACAGTAAATTTAGGATACATGTAATGAAGATGGCAGTGTTTGTAATGTGTATCCTGCACTGTCGACAGTCTAATAAAAGATAGCATACATGAACAAGTGGTTTTCAGAATAAGAAAGCCAAATGGCCAATAAACATGGAAAAATTCAACTTAATTAATAGTGAAGAGAATACTAATTAAAGTAATATTGGAATATTATATTGTGCCCCAATTTTTCACCCTTGGCATGGTTGAGAGTAGAATCTGATCATTCTTTGTTGTGGGGGCAGTCCTGTGCATCACAGAGTATTAGAGGCATCCGTGGTGTCCTACCCACCAGATACCAGTAGCCTGCACCCCCCGCCTCAGATGTGATAATCAGAATGTCTTGAGACGTTTGTCAGATGTGCTCTAGAAGGTAAAATAACCCCTGATTGAAAACCACTGTTTTGTACCCATTAGACTGGAATAATAAAAGGTAGCTATTACACCTGTTGCTGGAAGGAAAGGGGTACGTTAAAGCACTACAGCCTTTTGGGAGGGAAAGTCTGAGTGTTTTTGAAGTTAAAAATATATAAATGTTTTGATTTAGTAGTCTTATTGCTGAGACTCTATCCCATGAAGGATTTATATGAAGCAACTTACACTGTAAAGAACCATTCTACCCGTCTATTTTTCTTCTGTCACTGTCATTTAATCACTGATCTGTATCTCTTCCTGCGTATTCATAAGTACTTAATAATTATTTCTTCTCTTTTCAGAACTCTCTTGATAGAGCCCAAGCAGCCAAGAACAAAGGCAACAAATATTTTAAAGCAGGGAAATACGAGCAAGCCATTCAGTGCTATACAGAGGCTATCAGTTTGTGTCCCACGGAGAAGAATGTTGACCTTTCCACATTTTATCAAAACAGAGCTGCTGCCTTTGAACAGTTGGTAGGTGTCCTAGGTTGTTTTTTTGTTCTTTTTGTTTCTCTTTATTTGTGTAATGTTTCAGGTAATGCCACTCAAATAAATCTAATACATTTTTTTGAAGCCTTGAAATTATGAGATTTTTGTTTTATTTTTATATCTTTTAATTACATAACTTTTTTATAACAAACTTTAGTTTTGCTTGTTAACAAATGCAAATCAAAGTTATATATACAAGATTTTATAAAATTAGGTAATACAGAAAGCTAAAGTTTCTGGTGACCCTATTGTCCTTAACGTTATGAGGCTATTTCTTAAATGTTTTGTCTCCATATATGTAATTGTAGCAAAGGTAGAGGTAGAGAAACCCCAAAGATGAGTTCCTATTACACATACTGTTTGCAGCATATTTTTTAGTTGCTGCTATATCTTGTACAGCTTTCACAGCACGTGTAGATCTGTTTCATTCTTTTTCAAGGCTTCATGTGGTAGCTGTTGAATGGTTGCATAGTGGGAAACATCTCCCTGTTGTTGAACACTTGGATTGCTTCCTCTTGTCCCTATTGCATTCAGTGTTGCAGCAAATATTTTTGTAAGTATTTCTTGCATACTATTGGGAGGATAAAATTCTAGAGATTGAAATATAAAGAGATAGCATTAGTACCAATTTTCAACAATAATGTGAGAAATGAGAATGCCTGATATTCAGTATTCTGCCAACTGTGATTATCAGCCTTAATATTTTCCATTCTGGTAGGAGAAAAATACTGTCTCATTGTTTTTATCTCCAATTTTGAGATATTGCTAAAGTTGGCTATCCTTTTCTATATTTATTGGTTCTTTGTATTTATTTGTTCAAACAAATTTTATTGACCGTGTCATATGTGGAAGGTTACTGTGGTAGGAGCTGGGTCTATAGAAGCAAACAATTAGGCATAGAACTTAAGGAAAGGTAAACCATGAACTACTAAATGACATTTTGATAAATGCTTTGAAAGACACATGATTCTGTAATAGAGGAATGACTGGAGATGAGGTTGGTGCATAAAATTGTAGGGAAGAGAGTGTTACAAATAGAAGAAATGGTATGTGTAAATGCTCTGAGGCAGGAGTTTGGTGGGTTTAATGAAGTATAAAGGATCCTGGAGTATAAAGAGATGAAATTGAGAGAAATAGCAAAGGCTGGATCAAGTAAAGCCTTGCAGTGAAGAGTTTGGATTTGATCCTGAGTGCAGTGGGAACTATGTAAGGGTTTTTTAAGTAAGGCAGAAACATCATCTGTTGCTTTTGTTGTTCTGTCAAGACAGTATTGGAGGGAGGTGAGAGTGGAGGCAGGAAAACTAAGTAAGGATGGTGCAGTAACTTAGGTGAGATGTGAAGGAAAGCTAACATCCAACAGCACTGGGTGTGAAGGGTGAAAGGAAGCAGGAATTTTAATGATAGTGGGGTGGGGAAGGAATGAGACAGCTAAGTAGACAGTTGACTTGGGAAATGTCTCTATTTTAGGAGGGCGGTTTGGGCCAAAGTGATAAATTTGGGAATCGTCTAATTTTAGATGCTATGTAATGCCAGGACAATAGATGTGATCACTTAGGGAGAGAGATGAGGCCTTGAGGATTCCAGCTTATAGACCTCAGGTGGAGAGGGAGAATTCAGTGAAGGAAATTGTGAAGGTGTAGCCAGTGAGGTCGGTAGAAATCAAATAGAGTGGCAACTCTTTCAAGGTTTGGCAATAAAGAGGAGCTGAGGAACGAGGCAATAGCTGCAGGGATTTATAGAAACCACAGTGAGTTTTTAAAAGATGGAAAATACTAGAGCAAGGGTTTTTATGCTCAAGAGAATGATTCAATATTGAAGCAGAGTGATGAAGAGGAGAAGGGCTAACAATGAAGTCCTCGAAGAGTGAAGAGTGTGGATCCATAAGCAGAGGGTTGGGATCTCATGAAGAGGGGCACTTCCTCAGTTCTGACAGGAAGGAAGAAGGAGATGATATGAGCACATACATTCAGGCAGGCTTGTAGATTTGGTGGTAGAAAGACGGCCCAAGCATCTCCTTTCCTTGTTTTAAAAAATCAGGTTGTGGGTATTTATATAAGCTATTTAATGTATTGTGAATATTAATTCTTTTCTATATATAGTATGTCTAGAAAATTTTTTTTTTGTATTGTGGGACTCTTAACACTCAGCCTATTAAGTTTGGAAAACTGATTTCTGTTGAATAAGTGCTTCCTTTAGTGTGACTTTTTTTTAATACTTTCAATTGCAGCAAAAATGGAAAGAGGTGGCACAAGATTGTACAAAGGCCGTTGAACTTAATCCCAAATATGTGAAAGCTCTCTTTAGACGTGCAAAAGCCCACGAGAAGCTAGACAATAAGAAGGAATGTTTAGAAGGTGAGGGTATTTTTGTGTTTCCTTATGAAAGTTACTAATGGCTGTGTAGTCCCTGGTAAATTTATATGAAACTCTGCCTGAGAATAGAGAAATCAGTTTTATTAAAAGTTCAACTCTTACCCTGGCTGGTGTGGCTCAGTGGATTGAGCACCAGCCTGAGAACCAAAGGGTCACCAGTTAGATTCCCAGTCAGGGCACATGTCTGGGTTGCAGGCCAGGTCCCCAGGGAGGGGCTGGGAGAGGCATATGAGAGGCAACCACACATTGATGTTTCTCTCCCTCTCTTTCTCCTTCCCTTCCCCCTCTCTAAAAATAAACAAAATCTTTTTAAAAAACATTAGGAAAAAAAACAGTTCAGCTCTTCCCCAATTGAGACTTAGTATTCTGGTTTAAATCAATATGGCTGATATTAGAGTAATATCTCTGTTCCCAACTATGGAATTAAATTAATATTAAGAGTTACCCTGGCCTGTGTGACTCAGTTGGAGCATTGTCCTGTAACCAAAGGTTGTGGGTTCAATTCCCACTCAGGGCACATGCCTGGCTTGTGACTTTCAACCAGTCCTGCAGCGTACAGTCCCTGGTCCCATGTTGTACTGTTGTGCGGGAGGCAAACAGTCAGTGTTTCTCGCACGTCAGTATTTCTCCCTTCCCCTCTCTCTGAAAGCAGTTAAAAAATGAGGATAAAAAAATAAAGGAGTATTAAGATTTGGAGTTTACCCACTGTACATTTTAAATTTGGCAGCTAATGAGCATCAGTGTAATTCCATGAATAAGAAGTCAGAAAAAAAGTTTAAGTAAGTAGTAAGTGTTTCCGAGATTCTACGTGTTTTCAGTTAATACCCTGTGTAAGTGTGAAATCAGAGTGTAGACCACTGGGGTTTTTAAAATACTGTACATTCTTCCGGGTGACATGGAGCTAAACGAAAGTGTGATGTCTACAATCTAAAAGTGTTTTTCACTACACATTTAAATCTTATATAATGAAAACCATGAAAAATCAGAAGATTTAGACAATTATTTTTAATAACATATTTAAAAGAAAAATGCTCTTTTATTTATAAAAGTTCAGGATACTGAGTGCTTTAGAGAACATTATGGAAAAATTTGAGGTTTTATGGTGTCACAAACTGGTAGTGGGTGAAGGGAGTGTTGCTTTGGAAAAGTGAATTCTGAGTTTTGAGTGAGATACCAAAAGTTACAAACATAATGTGTAGAGAGGAAGTACATAGATTTACGTAGTTACATAGTTAATAGAAGGGGGGTGGGAAAAAGGCGGTACTGGTACAAGCCAGGCTATCAGGGGAGCATAGTAACAGAAAAGACTTGTTCGGAGGAGCAAGGATTTGGAATTGTGAGAAACTGAGCTTAGAAAAAGTGAACAGCCATTGTTTTAGTACTTTTAATGAGAGGTTGAGATGTTAAGGAACCACTGATCTTTTAAATTTTAAACTACTGTATCTTGAGGCATGGCATAACCAGATAAAAATGGTGTTTTGAAGCAGATTTAATTGAGAGCCCTGGCAAGATAACTCTGGAAACAAGGAGTAACCCTGAGGCCTATAAAAAAGACCAGATGTGAGAAAGCCTCCTTATGTTGATTTAGCCTTTAGTTACTGGCCCAAAGAGAATGTTCCTAGGTTCCTTGTTTTTTTTGCTATGTAAAGTTTAGTGCTGTGAGAAACATTACAAGTCATGTATTACATTCCCTTTTAGGGAATGCAGGTGCGGGAAGTGAGTTCCATAGAAGTAGAGTGACTTTCTGAGCTTTGAGTTTGGTCACAGAGTAGTGGGTTAGCCAAAAAGTCCCTTATAGTCTGCTGTATGATGGCTCTAGTAGTGCTCAGTTGTCTTTAACTTCATTCAAAATGATTTTTCAAAATTGGTGAATTTTTGTGTAGCTATTTTAATATTGAAGAGGGAAGAACATATGCAATATTTTCAGCATATTATGCTTTATTATTTCAAGAAAGGTAAAAAACAACTGTGAAATGCAAAAAAAGATTTGTGCAGTGTATGGAGAAGGTGCTGTGACTGATTGAACATGTCAAAAGTGGTTTCAGAGTTTCTTGGTACTATTGACATTTCGCCAAATAATTTTTGCTCTGGGGCTGTCTTATGCATTGGAAGATGTTTAGCAGCACCCATGGCCTCTACCCATGAGAAGCTACTAATAAGAGATAGCTGCTGACGTACTCAAAATATTCAAATTAGTAGTTATTGGTGAAAATGAAAAATGTATCTTTTATTTTATGGAAAAAATGTAGTGGACTTTTTGGCCACCCCAATATATAAAACTAAAGTGTTAAGAATCAATTTTTTGGAAATTAAATTGATAGCCACATAAGGCTATGAATTTAGTTTGGCTTTCTATGGTAGCACTGTGCCCATTTGACTCAGCCAATCAGCTACTTAACTCTAGTTTTTCCATTATTTCTAGATGTCACTGCTGTGTGTATATTAGAAGGGTTCCAGAATCAACAAAGCATGCTGTTAGCTGATAAAGTTCTTAAACTTCTTGGAAAAGAGAAAGCCAAAGAAAAATACAAGGTAAATTAATCTGAGTTGGTTCGTAGAGGGGAGTACACATTGTGAGTGGACATTTTAAAATTATTTTGCTTCAATTTGGGCACAACTGTAATGATAACAACTGCAGTTAGATCCGAATTATATTTATTTTTCCTTTAAACTTGGGCTTTTGTGCCTGCTTTTTTAATAAGAAGGAAGGCCATGTTCAGTATTTCACCTGGAGAATGTTGAAAGAATACCTCTGTATTAGGAGTTGCCAAACAATGGTCTACAGGCCAGAGTCAGTCTGCCACCTGTTTTTACAAATAATGTTGTTACAAATTTTATTGGAACTCAGCCACCCACACATTATTTTTGGCTGCTTTTAAGCTACAACAGCAGAGTCGAGTGGTTGTGACCGAGGTTATCACAAGTATATTTACTCTCTGGCCTTTTATAGAAAGTATTTGCCAGTCCCTGTTCCATATCATTAAAATGTTAAAAGTCGCACTGTATGAATGGGTATTAGTTTTACGCAGTCCGTGATTTAATTCAGGAAACATTTTATTTTTTCACAAAGCTCCATGGTGGGCATTTTACAAGGGTGGGTACAAAGACATGGTCCTCGCCCTCACAGAATCATGGGTCAGTGAGGGAGACTGTAACGAGCATCAAAGGTGTGGTGTGGTGAAGCGTCGTGGAAAGACATGAGTGGCATGCTTGGGGGTACCACAGTCATCACTAAATATCACTGGAGGTTTTCTGCTAAGTTTCAGGCTTTAACAATTGTTCCTTTTTCTTCTTTAATAATAACTTGCTTTTAAATTAATTTTAACCAGCTTTTCTGTTTTTAACTTAACATTTTCAAATATTAACTGAGTTAAACAGTTAAAACAGGTTTCTTCACTGCAGGACTTTCGTGTTCTAGGGTGCATTGTGAATCTCTAGGAGGAAAACAGTTACAGTGGTTCTCAGTCTCTAAACTAGGGATTCTTTTCTTCTCCTTGAGCATTTCATAGAACTGTTGATCCTCAAAACACTGTAAAATACCTTGTTAGCATCTACAAATTGAACCCTGATGCAATCCAGCTGGAATTCAGTAATTCGCTTATATAATGTTATTATTGAATAATTGTACTGGTTGAATTGCAGGTTGGTAAGAAAATGTAAGTTAACCTTCATTTACATAGTTCCAAATCAGTTTCCGCATGTATTTTCTAATCTGTTTGTATGCCACTTTTTATACCACAAAATACTTTTTATATTATCATTTTGATTTTTACAACAACCCTGTAAGATAAATAAGGCGTGTTTTCATGGGCATTTTAGAGATGAGAAAACTGAAAATCACAGGTTCAAGGTCACATACCTAGTAAGTGGCAGAGCTAGAATTTATATCTTGTTCCTTTGGTACTTATGTCTGTTACTTGTAATGTTATTTTCATTTTAAATGTGTAACTCTGGCAAAGGCAGGGAGGTGGTGATAGCTTCATTTCTAAGCTGAAGTAGAAAACTAAAAGACTGTTTACTTAGCCTCCAGTAAGCAGTATTTAAATTTTTTCTTTTTTATTAAAAAATGTTTTATTTAAGTTTTTCCCCTAACATGCTAAATGATTACCACTATACATTCCTACTCGAAATCTTCAGTGACACACTAAAGTTGGGCATATTTGCCTCTTGGTGGGTCACCATTTGACTTAAAATATTTACTTGTGTGACCCTAAATTAAGACACACTGGATTTCCCACAGAGAGCGCACAGGTATAGGTTTTCTTTTGATTTCCTGTTCAGTTCCTTCTTTCACAATCTCATCTATCCAAGATTATTAGATCATTTACTTACATAGCCAGATTCCTTTTTTTCCCCTCATTCAAATACAAATATTACATCTGCCAAGCTAAGAGAAATGCTATCTGGTACTCATTTTAAAATACCATGTTTTCATTAAATTTTTTTGTTGGATTTTATAAATAAAGGATCTAATATATCTTATGAGAGTCTTTTGGCTGTTATTCTCTCTTCTTACTTTAAAACTTTAGCATCAAAATTGTATTGTAAGGAGAAACAAAATACTCCTGTAACTATGACTGCAGGACAGATGGAAGCCCATGCGGTGTGGACCTCACATTCCTGACATTTCAGTGCCCGTGTGAGACAGGCCTTGAGTGGTAAACTGAGTGTCAGTCTTAGGACAGGGATCAGGAGAAGGAGATAATTTTGAGTCAGCAGTTGTTTGCTTCCTGTGTTCCATATTTCACCTTCTTTTCCTTTTCCTTTTCCTTTTCCTTGTAGTAAGTGGTTCTAAGAGTTCTTGATATTTTACATCTTTGGAGAGGGCAAAATCTCTCATTTAAAACCTTCTTCCAGCCACTGGGACTGACAGTTTTACCTTTTTGCTGTCCTGTGTATGAAGCCTAATATTCCTCAGTTATTTAAAAAAGAGGTTCCAGTTTTTACAAGTAACTGTCAGTGCTCTACAAATGTATCTGCTTTTTTCGTCTGTGTTTTCTCATTTTGATGTATTTAAACATGATTAAATTTCAGAATCGTGAACCTCTGATGCCATCTCCACAATTTATTAAATCTTACTTCAGTTCTTTCACTGATGATATAATTTCTCAACCCATGCTGAAAGGAGAGAAGTCTGACGAAGATAAAGACAAGGAGGGAGAGGCTTTAGAAGTGAAAGAAAAGTAAGTCAAGTGTAGTGTCTACTTACTGTCATGGGGGGGATTTTTGGTTGTGTGTTTTTGCTGGCATAGTGCCTAAATGGGGCTCTGAATCATCTAAAGAATCTAACTATATAGATTTAAATACAATAAAAATTATATATAATGATAGCATTATTATAATAAAAATACTTCTCAGATATGTCTGTTACACCCTGAGAGTTACTTATCAGGTGGCTTAAGGTTTTACTGCCAGGAGTTTGCCCTGCTTTTAGGGTTCTGCATGATATTCCCAAGAGGATTTCTAGTTAGTCAAGTGATTTGCTGTGTTCAAATAGAGGCAATAACTTGAGAATTATTATGTAGTTGAATGTCCAAATGTTTTAGTGCAGGGAAGTTTATAATTTATAAACTGGGAGATATTTAGGAGTACCCCAAAGTGACTTTCTTCAAGACTTTTTTCTGCTTTCCTAAGAAAATGCCATTCTTTGGGCTTCTTGTGTTTGCTCTTGCAGAGAGCAGTAATAGGGTGCCATGTTTACAACTGGAGATCAGTGATATAACTGGTCTGCAAGCCATCTAACCTGCTTAACTCATTTATACTTATCAATACTTGTGTTTGCTGTTAAGGCTAGATGTCTTATGTAAGAGAAGCTAGGATATTATCATCAAAATGACGTTTTAAAATGAATTTGGAAGAAAAGGGAATGTTATTTCTATAGCAAAGCATGGTTATGCATCTATGGCATATTAGGAGGTTTAAAGAAACAGATTTTTTTCTAATTTTATTTTTAATATTTTTAGTGTTTCTTAACCAGTTTTTTTAATTTTTGTTTTTCTTAAATTGAATTTATTGAGGTGACTTCAGTTAATAAAATTATGTAGGTTTCAAGTGTACAGTTGTATAATACGTCATCTGTATACTGTAGTGTGTGTTCACCACCTCAAGTCAAGTCCACTTCCATCACCACTTATCCCCTGTTTACCTTGTTTTACCTCCCCCCACCCCCTTTTCCTCTGGTCATCACTGTGCTGTCATCTGTGTCTAAGTGTTTTCGTTGTTTGCTTACTCCCTTCACCTTTTTTGCCCAACCCTCCAACTTGCCTCCACTCTAACGGCTGTCAGTCTGTTCTCTTTTGAGTCTTGGAGTTTATTTGTATTTTATTAGTTTTGTTCATTAGATTCCATATGTAAGTGAAATCATGTGGTATTTGTCTTTCTCTGACTGGCCTATTTCACTTAGCATAATGCTCTCCAGGAAACAGATTGCCTTTAATTTGTGTCTCCCAATTTTTCCAACATGGTTGGTCATCTTTTAAGGGGGAGGATACTATGCATAACTGTACCCGGGTGTTAAAATTTTAGTTAGTTGGTACTAAGTCTTTTCAGAAAATTGTAATTGGGGAAGTCCTTGTCCCAGAAAAACTAAATGAAGTTAATACCATTATTCTAAAAGCTATATTGAGAGGTGGCAGGATATAGCTACCTCTCACCAGAAACTAACTGGAATCAGACCTAAGTTTTAGAATTCCATTTTAGTCTGAGCCTTAGCTCCATCGTTTTTCAACAGGGACTGATAATACTCGCCTTTGAGGGTTACCGCAGGGTTAAAGGTTATGTTTGCAAGCATCTAACACTTAGGTTCTCAGTAAGTAGGAACCATTATTATTTCCATTATGATTTAATAATTATATTTTCTTAGCCTGGTGACTTGAGGAACAAAACTAGAGTATAGGGAGCATTAGAGTATAATTGTAGGAAAGAGTAGCTCAGAGTTTGTAAGATTTTGACCAACAACTTTAAGTCATTTACCAGTTTTCTCTATTCAGAGTATGTAACAAATGAAATCAGAAAATGAACTTTAATTTATAGTAGCTTATATCCACAAGACCCCATTAAAGTTCATCTCATGTAAATTCCTCTTCAGTTAAAAGAAACCCCTTCTGCACGCGTCCTCAATTACAGTCATCATCCTGGAACAGTAGTGATGCTGTGGTCACTGCACTTCAAGAAGTAGGGAAGGATGTTTTCGTAAAGTCCTTTTCTTATGGAAGAATCTACCTTTAAATTCGCTCCTTTAATATTTCTACCTATTCCTTCCAGGCCTGTTCTTACAGGTGAAACAACACACCTTCTGGATGTGAGCCCTTCAGATATTTCTCTGCCTCTTGTCTTGCTGATCTTTATAATATACAGCTTGGGTCATACTTCTTCCCTTGGCCGCTTTGGCCCGAACTGACTTGATTACTTCCCAGTTCTCTATCCTTTCTGTTAGTCATGAAATAACTGTTAGTGCCATTAACCTGCCACAGATGTGAAGGTGAATAAGGCTTGCCTTGTTGCAGCTCAGTCTGTTGTTAGCTTCTTTTTACATATTTAAATGCCAAGGCCTGTGCAGTAACTCAAGGATTCTGCCACTGACCCTACTGTTTCCTTTTTAAAAAACTACAAGGCATCAGGAAAATCCCAGTCTGCATCAAAACCTCTGTTACCCCCCTGCCCTCCTGCCGTGCCACACTGGCTGACTCTCTAGTTAAGGGGAAATGGACATTTGCTTAACCCAGGTGTAGTAAATGTGGCAGGTTTCAGCATTTGATTCTCTCTTAGTAAATAATTTCCTACATTTGGTTTTATTTTCAGTTCTGGATATTTAAAGGCCAAACAATACATGGAAGAAGAAAACTATGATAAGATCATAAGCGAATGCTCAAAAGAAATAGATGCTCAAGGCAAATACATGGCAGAGGCATTATTACTACGAGCGACATTCTATCTGCTTATTGGCAACGCCAACGCCGCTAAACCAGATTTAGATAAGGTCATCAGTCTGAAAGAAGCTAATGTGAAGGTACGTTAAAAAATGTGTTTGTGTGTGAAAAAATTAATAAATAAAAATGAGGCTTTTAGACAATTTTTTGCCAATTTTTTTTTTGCATTTCGATTGCCATTCTCCAAAAGGCTATTTTTGTTTTGGAAGGAACTACACACGGAATGATGATTGAGTTGGTGTACTGCAACTGCCATAGGAGGATCAGTGATGTGTACTCTCAGCTAGGAGAGGGAAGCTGCAGCTTCCTGTGTAGCACTGCTTATGGTGGCGGACTGTATTTGAGTAGGGGTAATGTTACAGATAATCCTTTCACATGCAATGTGTAGAACAAGGTTATAAAATGCATTTAATAAAAATAAGCACATTTAATAATACATTCTGAAAGACTGTAGGATGATGCCAGTAATTTTTTATGTTTAACATGAAGAAAAAAGTTCTAAAAATAGAACGTAGATACTGGAACATACCCAGTTTTTGCAGTTGTGTCAGTGGAACAGTTTTTCATCTTCCAGGTCTTCTTATGTGTATGTGATTTCATCGTTAAGATTGGGAAGTCTGTTGAATTATGTAAGCTCTTTACTCAGAGTAACGTGACAGAACTTAGCCAGCAAATAACTCCATTTCTTACTAGTTTGTTAACTCTGTGGCCTGTCTCCTTATTGAATTAACTAATAAATTCTGGCTTCTTTCACCTCCAAATGAATCATTGATGTTTTTTGTGGAATATAAAAGTTGGTATCCAGGCCTAAGTATTTGTTAACAAGTATCTAAAATTCTTGTAGAAAAAAGTAATTACAACTAAGTGTTTGTTAGAGTTCTTTTTAAAATGAGATTTGAAAATCAAAGATATCCTAGTAATATTGAATTTTATTTCCTGCTGATGTTCCTGGTGATTATAAATATGTTCTGCTAGGTGTTTTTGTTATAATTGTGGAGGATTCTTGTTTGTTTCATTCCGGAAGACATTTATATGTCATTTTGTCTTAAAAAGAGGTTTTGGAGGAGAAGGCTATATCTTCTTGCTTTATAATCATGACTTTTTTGATTCAATGGGAAGTAGTAATGATGTCTGTCATGTGCCATGTACAAAAGTTAACTCAGATGGATCAAAGATCCCAATGTAAGAGCCAAAACTATAAAGCTCCAAGAAGAAAACATAGAAGGAAATCTTCATTACCTTGGATTAGGTAGTATTAGGTATGACACCAAAAGCTCAGGCAACAACAAAGAAAAGATTTCATCAAAATTTAAAACTTTTTTGATGGAAAGGATGCCATCAGGAAATAGAAAACACATTACACAGAATGGGAGAAAATATAAGTCGTATATCGGAATAGGGGCTTATATCCAGAATATATAAAGAACTCTTCTTAAGAAATAACTCAATTTAAAAACAAGTTAAGGTTCAGAATATACATATTCCCTAATATATAAAAATGGCCAATAAGGATGCAAAAAGGTGCTCAGCATCATTAACTGTTAGGGAAATTCAAATCAAAATCACAGTGAGATATCTCTTTATACCCCCTAGAGTGGCTGTAGTCAGAAAGATGAACAGTTAATAGTGTTGGCCAGGGTGTAGAGAAGTTGGATCTTTCATACATTACCAGTGAGAATGTAAAATGGTAAAAATTCTTTTGGAAATTAGTTTGGGAGTTCATCAAAAAGTTAAGTAGAGTTACCTTATGACCAGCAATTCTTCTCCTAGACAAGACTCAGCCATGAAAAATAATGAAATACTGGTACATATTACAACACAAATGAACCTTGAAAATGTTATACTATGTGAAAGCAGCTAGACACAAAAGACTATTCCATTTTTGTGAAATGTCTAGAATATACAAATTCATAGAAGTAGAAAGTAGATTGACAGATCAGAGGGAAAATGAGGAGTGGTTGCTAATGTGTATTAAGGTTTCTCTTGGGGGTAATAGAGATGTTCTGGAGTTATATAGTGGGTAATAGTACAACCCTGTGAATATACTAAAAATGACTGACTAAATGATTGACCTTTATGGTATGTAAATTATATCTCAATACAGCTGTTATTTTTAAAGAAACTAAATTAGAATAAAAAGTAATAATAATGACCCTTTTCTCCTTTTGGACATGTAGCTTCGAGCAAATGCACTTATCAAAAGAGGCAGCATGTACATGCAGCAGCAGCAGCCTTTGTTTTCTACGCAGGATTTCAACATGGCTGCCGACATCGATCCTCAGAATGCAGATGTGTACCATCACCGAGGGCAGGTAACTCTGTGTTCTTGCCAAGAGTTCTGGCCTGTGGATTGAGGAATTTGATGCCATATTTGGGAAGGTCTTTAAGTTATATCACTTGTGAGATAGCTCTGAACAAACTATCACAGTGGTTTACGGTTTGTTTTGGCATTTATTTAGTCCCCTCTTGAACATTTGTTCTTATAATTTCAGTATTTACTTAATAAAAAGTAGAAAAGGAAGGCTATAGATGTTGGCTTGACAATTCAAGTTTGTTTTTCAGGTGCTTCCGTTCACAGGTTTTCAATGAGTAGAAAATTGAAACATTTAATGAGCATTTTTAGTTAATGCTAGAATCAACACAATGATTTTTGTGGGTTTCTTGCTGTAAAGAGGCCTGGACTATCCAAACAGTACACACAAAATCTTTTCTGCATAGAGTTTTACAATCTCCATATTTGTTTGTTAGTAAAAAATACATAGTGAAGAAAACAATTTGTAATTTCAGCTTCGTCTGGGGAAAACATGGCTTTATAATCTGCTTTTTTAACATGACTTGTTAGAATGCATGGGCTATCCACATAATAACAAAAAAGGGGACATTCTTCTGAATGAAGAATTGTACCTAATATTTCTGTCTGAAGGGTATGAAGAAGTATTGAAATTCTTAAAATTCTTGACATTTTGATCCTTACTGTTAATATCTTAAGATTTATTTGAAAGGTAATTATCTGATGTCTGATTTGCTTTGAAATGTCTGTAATTTTCTAGAAGAAAGGGTTTCTTGCATAAGAATGATCAAAATTGCAGTGCAAAAAAATGGGTTTATAGTGCTTTTTAAAAAATCAGTAGTTTTAAGTTTTAGAAGCTTTCCTTTAAAATTATAAATTTTTTAGTTCACTGTTTCTAAAAAGTAATTTATACTGAATAATCACTACATGATTACTGTTAGGCTGAGCTGTGATAGAGACAGTACATATTTAATTGGTGCACCTTTATTTTGAGTTGTGTTTGTTTACTTTGTTTCTTAGCTGAAAATACTGCTTGATCAAGTTGAAGAAGCAGTGGCAGATTTTGATGAATGTATTAGACTAAGACCTGAGTCTGCTCTAGCACAAGCTCAGAAATGTTTTGCATTGGTAGGTTCTTCTTTCTTTTGTATATTTCTAAACATCATTGTTATTTCCCCATTGTTAACAAAAATGACTATCTCATTGTCTACAAAATCATTTTCTTTCCCCCCCAAAGAATGTCTATAGGGGAAAACATGTTAGTTTAGAGAAATAGAAGTGTATACATACGCTGCTCCTGTATTTCTCGGGATGTGTTATTTGAGTTGATCTTAATAGCTGTTTAGCCCCCATTTTTATGTTCTCCTGCACAGCACTGTTCTCCCTGCTCGTCTACCATAACTATTACAGAGAACAAAAGAATTCTGAGGAAATAACTGTGATCATGACACCACGTGACTGCTCTCTCATCTCGCCTTTGTAAAGCTATTAATATTCAGAAGTGCAGTGCTGAAAATAAGTCCAGTTATTGTGAAATGAAGGACTCCCAGTAGCTCTGTAGCTTGAGTCCTAAAAGAATTTTTCTTTTAGAGGAAGAAATTAGGTCACAAACACATTTACAGTTATGTGCCACTTAACAGTGAGGATTGGTTCTGAGAAAAGTATCATTAAGCGTTTTTGTCCTGGTGTAAGCATCATAGAGCACACTTAATACAAACCTAGCTGGTATAATCTTCTGCAGTAGGCTCTGAGGTGTAGCCTGTTCCTCCTCGGCTACAAACCTGTACCACAGGTTACTGTACAAAACAGCGTGTCATTGAATCAAGTACGAGAAAACGAAGAGACATGGTAAAATGTGAGGTGTATGAGGCTGCTGCCTGCATAACACAGCATGATGTTTCTCAGCAAACTTTTTTATAAGTAGGACGAGCACACACTGAGATAATGATCAAATGTTTAGTATAGTATAGTAAATGCATAAGTCAGTAACACCATTTTTGTCAGTATCAAGTACTAAGGTACCTTTGCTGGTTGCATGTGCTATACTTTTATACAACTGGCAGCAGGTTTGTTTGCACAGCATTACCACAAATATGCGAGTGAAGCATCGTCACGATGTTAGGACAGCTAAGTTGTTGGGCAGTAGAAATTTTTCAGCTCCATTATAAACTTATGGGACCACTGTCATAAATGCGGTCCATCCTGTGTATTGTCAATGAAAAGTGATACTAGATAAAGGAATGTTGTTATACTTTTAGTAGTGATAATAGATTAGATGTAAAACTCCCCCATTTGTATGCAAAGTTAAGTTCTGACAAGTTGGGGTGCCCTCTTCTAGAGTATCGTGCATCCTGGAATTTGTATGGTGGCAGCCAAGTGCTAGCTGTGCATGGCCTGCGCATCCCCTGCTGCTGAGCCGTTTCCCTGGAGACCTTTTAGAGCTAAAATGCAGCAAATTATGTTAGTAGATCACCTACCTTTCTGGAAGTATTTATGTCATTTTGTGTGACTTTTGTAATATGTTTTAATATTCCATGAGTTTTGAGTTCTTGATTTGACGGTCCTGTTGTGATTTTTTAAAACAGTATCGCCAGGCATATACAGGAAACAATTCTTCACAAATTCAAGCAGCTATGAAAGGTTTTGAAGAGGTCATAAAGAAATTTCCCAAGTGTGCTGAAGGCTATGCACTATATGCCCAGGTAAATGTGGTATTTCATACTTTCATAGTTGCCAGTCCTTTTTAAAATATCAGTACTTATATGCTGAATTCCAGTAGGGAAATCAGAAAACAGTGCTTCCCTGGATGTGACTTCTGTGGAAGCAGAAAACTTTGTTCCCCCTCCGATTCTCTGGGCCCCCAGGATGGTCCTGAATTACCTCAGGAGGGGCTCCTGTGTTACACAATTTAAAAACCATGAGGGTAAACTCATAACATAGGGAAGCTTAAGCAGAACATTTCCCTCATGTTTTCATTTGGATTGGATTTGGATTTGCAAAATCTAATTAGGAAATTGTACTGCCGTATTTTGTCAGGCATGGTGTGTTCCCGTGTATAGTTCACACCTATGTTTTGTGCGCATTATACATGGGATTATTATGCCCATGGCGTTTAGTCATTATACTTGTGTATAATGCGCATCCTTATTTTTCCCTCAAAAATTTGGGCAAAGGTGTGCGTTATACACAGCAAAAGACAGTGTATTCAGTTGGTGGGGAAAATGTTTCTGGGGAGGGTTTCATTTTAATTTGATCATTGTCTTTTTAAATGGTTAGATAGGCTTTAAGAGTTCATTTTTAGCTCCTCTCTGGTTTGTCTAAAGTTCTTGAATTAGGAACGAAGCTTTGGGAAGTATGATTTAAACTTGAATTATTTTCACTTAAAAAAAAAATTTTTAGAGAGAGGGGAAGGGAAGGAGAGAGGGAGAGAAACATCGTGTGGTTGCTTCTCACACACCCTCTACTGGGGGCCTGGCACACAACCCAGGCATGTGCCCTGCCTGACTGGGAATCGGAATGACAGTGCTTTGGTTCCCAGGCCAGCACTCAGTCCACTGAGCCACACTAGTCAGGGCTATTTTCACTTTTTAATTGTAGTCTGAAATCTTTGCAACTTACTCATTTTAAATCAGCCATTTAAATATAAGTGATTGGCTTCTTATGGACACAGTTAAGACCTCTTACTCCAACTAAATGATTTCTGAATGACTGTTTTCTCTTAGTCTTTAAGTTGTTATTGATGTCTACATAAACCATCTATCTCAATCCTCTGTATAATTTCTTTTCTTTTTTTTTTTTTAATTCTAAAGAAATGTTTTTGTACCCACCTACACAAAGTTCCACAGGGTAAAACTTTTGTCTAGGGTTTATTATGTGGATCTTTAATAGTTCTATATATCACTGTATTATCAGAGATTGGAATTCTGTAATCTTTGGGGTGCAAAGTAAACCCAGAAATTCTTTAACTTTAGTTAGACGTAATCTTATCTATTCAGTCTTTGTTCTTATATTTCCTTGGCAGGATAGTGAGAATTAAAAAAACAAAAACAAAATGAAACACTGGTTGCTGACTACCTGCTGTATTTAATGAATTGAGAAAGCGTGTGTTATATAAAATTTTATAGAATGGATAAAAGTTAAAGTAGGACAAATGCGCATTACAACTGTATGCCCTTTGTATTGAGTAGGTACACTTGACTTTATGCCTTATATTAGGAGCAAACCAGAAGGTGACAACACCACCTGCATCACTGAAATGAAATTCAAAAAGGCTTTTTTGGTGCACATTTCCATAAGCAGCTAACAGAGTAAAGCCACTGAATAGCTTCTTAAGCAAAGCAGTGTTATGCCCTGGCTGGTGTGGCTCAGTGGATTGACAAAAGGGTCACCTGTTCAATTCCCAGTCAGGGCATATGCCTGGGTTGTGGGCCAGGTCCCCAGTAGGGGGCATGTGAGAGGCAACCACACATTGATGTTTCTCTCCCTCTCATTCTCCTCCCTTCCTCTCTCTATAAAAGTAAATAAATAAATAATTAAAAAGTAAATAAACTGCAGGAACAACTCTCACAGAGCTTTCCTGATGGCACATTTCCCTGTCACTGTGCTCCCCCCCGATGGGTTTAGGCGTACTTGAGCTGTCTTTATTAGCACTAGCATTGTGGTAGTCTGCTTGCACTAAAATGTCTGTCCTTTGGTTTCTCTCCTTATTTTTGCTTCACTGTATGTATAACTATATGTAACTTTATACATGCATGTATACACACATATAGTTATATATAGTTACACAGTATAACTAAAAAAAAAGACTCAAAGTTTGGGCTTAGATGCTGGCCAGCTGCCAGAATTAGTTTTTGTGTGATCTGGTGTCTATGTAACCAGCCTTTTCATTTCTTCCATGGGATTTGCCTTAAAACAGTTAATTCTTGTTGCTTTTTCCCTTTGGTTTTTAAGAAATGACTGATAACATTTAACAACATGCTTGAACTTATCCTTCCAAATGACTGTTATGTTTAAATTCCTTTAGGTATATTTTGATGAATTATGAATAAGTGGCATAAATGCACCTATGAAAAGCTGATACTAGAACTGGCACCAAGAGTGGGATTTTATGTATTTTACAGTTTCACCACATTGTTTGCTATTGCATTTAACCACTTGTCAAAAATAGAGGACAGTTAAGATTTCATATTTATAACAATGTCATTTAAAATCTCCAATAATTAAGTTGTAACATTTTAAATTAGTTTGTATCCCCCAAACATCATAATTTGTTAAGAGATGAATAAATAAAGTAAATTTTAATAATTAAAAAATAACATACTTTTAACTGTTTCAGTTGACAATTAATGTAACTGAAGTATCTCCTCACCTAGGCATTAACAGATCAACAGCAGTTTGGTAAAGCTGATGAAATGTATGATAAGTGCATTGATTTAGAACCAGATAATGCCACGACATATGTTCATAAAGGGTATGTATTTTTGTGGTTCTCTTTGTTCCAGCAAGAAACCACATTTCTTGCATAGTTACAAGATGGATTTCTTTTGGTCATTGACTAAGTGGACTGTGATGTAGCGTATCAGTGAGTTAGTTGACAACTTTATTGATGCTGTGGATGCTTCACTATTAATTTTTCAAACTTTACATTTTATTCTTATCTAGCAATTAATAAATGTGCTATTTTCACTTTAGCTTAAGGATTTTAGTTCTGAACATCCTGTCAAATGTTACTTGTGTCAAAATAGGAAACATGTAAAATAAGCTTTTCCTTTTTTGTGTGTACTTGAATTATAAAAAAGAAACTTCATTTAAATCTTAAATTTATACAAAGTAAAAAATTAAGTTTACAAGGTAACTTAGTAATAGAGCCCAGACTGTTGGACACTTTCTGCTATGGACACTTTCTGCTCTATTTTTTGAGATGTAATCGACATATTATTAGTTTCAGGTGTACAGTGTAATGATCCTGTATTTATATTTACTGTAAAATGAGCCCTGCTGGGTAGCTCAGTTGATTGGAGCGTTGTCCCCGTAAGTCAAGGTTGTGGGTTCAATCTCCAGTCAGGGCACATATAAGAATCATGGATAAGTGGAAAAAATTGATGTCTCTGTTTGTCTGTGTGTCTCTCTACCCCCCTACCCCTCTCTCTTTCTCTTTCTAAAAACCATCATATTGTGAAATGATCACAATAAGTCTAACGTGTTATTATACATAGTTACAGAATTTTTTAAAATATATTTTATTGATTATGCTGTTACAGTTGTCCCATTTCCCCCCTTCACTCCCTTCCATCCTGCATACCTCCTCCCACCCACATTTCCCCCTTTAGTTCATGTCCATGTGCCATAACTTCTTTAGCTTCTAAATTTTCCATCCTATTCTTGCCCTCCCCCTGTCAATTTTCTACCTACCATCTATGATACTTGTTCTGTGTACCTTTTCCCCCTCTTCTCCTCCCACTCCCCTGTTGCTAACCCTCCATGTGATCTCCATTTCTGTGGTTCTGTTCCTGTTCTAGTTGTTTGCTTAGTTTGCTTTTGTTTTTGTTTTAGGTGTGGTTGTTAATGATTGTGAGTTTGCTTTCATTTTACTATACATGTTTTTTAATCTTTTTCTTAGATAAGTCCCTTTAACATTTCATATAATAAGGGCTTGG